>JAQGBH010001082.1:0-36962 GCA_034698265.1 Sminthurinus aureus | reverse complement strand
GGAGAATCATATTTTGTTATAAAAAAATAAGTGTTTTAAACAAAGTTTGTCTTTTATGATCTCGGCTGAGAGTCCCCATATTTTGATTCTTATCGAAGAGAGGTATGAATAATGTGCAATGTACTTTAATGCCTCATACTTACTTTTAAATACATGCAAAAAAAACATATTTTGGTACGCACAGGAGTTCATGAGAGCTTCTATAGTATGTAGTATCCAATATACATTTCAGCATAGCAAGGCATAATATTTATGTACTTTAAAGTTAAAAAACGAACAGATTACATTTTCAGAGTGCTTAATGCATACAATTTGTAACATGATCCAAAAGTAACCACCTGAAACTAACTACTCTATAAAAGACACTACTATATTGGTACTTGCATTTTTGCAGTTATGTACATAAAATACTATAACTAGCAAAAAAAGAAGGAAACATCGAATCTACCTGTGTCTGTAGTCTGTACACTGTAGTATATGATACTGATCCATTATTTCTCTGATTTAATTATGAGACCCGTCTTTCGACGGGTCATTCCAAAAATGTAATTAATCTCATATCTATGTTCCTGACACGGAAATCCTTAGTAAAAGGCGAAGGATTTACTCGACCTGTCAGGAACACTGAGTAATTTAAACATGAAATTGCTCTCCATTTAATCCCTTTGGACATTTACTCGTACCCTTAAACGGATTTACATTTTATCTCATCTAATTAACACCAAATCTAAATTACATGCTTTTAATTTATATTTTATTGTGTTAATCAAGCAATTGCCTAACAAATGGTATGTCAGAAAATTTTTGAAACATTTTATTTTATATTTAAATGGATGAAATAGTTGAATCCCAATCAAAACATGGAGACATTGAGTTATTTTCGTACGAATTTTCAACAAGCTTATATACATAAGTAAAAAAAACCTTGCGTGTTTTGTGTTTTGTTATGCTACGAAAACATGAATTTTTGAGTGTTGAAAAATTGTGAGAAAATTGTGATTTTGTTAAATAAAAAGTTCGTTAAACTTTTGACATGTGAAGTTTTGATAGTGCAATGTGTTTTAAATTAATAATTATTTAACTATTGTATTGTATTTAGTGAGTTCAATTATACATATGAAACACAACAAAGAAATTGAAGAATTACAACTTGAATACTTTGAAGTTATTCAATATTCAAAATCAAAGGAATAACAAAATATTATTATGTTACCGGATAGAGAAAAAGGCGGTCGGGGTATAAGTTTAATATATATTTAATAATAATTACTATCAATTAATCAAATTATATTAGTATGTAGTCAATAATGATATTACAGGGATGTCAAAATTTTGTTTGTTAATGGCTCAGCTTGTTGAAATGTATCCATATATATCCATTTTTACAATCAATAATTTGCATAATCTGTAATATTTTTATGTACCAATACCAATAGTAATTACATTTAATTAGCAGTAAATTACTGATAATAAAAACTAAAACAAAAAATTTACTTGTTTTTTTATGAAATACATAGGGAAATATCTATTTCTTCCTGGCGTCAAGGGTAGAGTTGCTAATAATGCAACTTTTGACGATACTTGGAGTACTAAAGACAAAATATATCTTCTTGATGCAATAGAAATGAAAGGACAAGATATAGATTGGTAAGCTACAATAATATAATATTATTATGTTAGTTTATTTATACTTGATTGTTTTGTTTTTTTTTTGTATAAAAGTTTCAAGTTTCTATTTGTTACATAACGAGTTACTTTTTGTATATATTATATTGCATAATAACTCCTACTTGTGGCAATCTTAAATCCAGACAGCAACAGAATATTATTATAATCTCATTGCAATACTAATTTTAACACTCTCTGATCTATTCTATGAATAAGTTTTTATTGATCGGTTAAAACTTTTCCTAATAAAATATAAATGTAAATTATTATTATATGAAAATTAGGAACGACGTAAGTAAGAAGATGAAGGAGATTACTAATAGTGACGAGGAATGGTGTGCACCGCAAAGTTGTTCTAGACAATATCAAGGAATTATGGACACAGTGGGTAGAATAGTAAAGAAAGAAAAGGATAAATCTTTACTTCATATAGTTCGTGAATATTATGTACAGGAATACCTAAAGGAATTAAAATCCTTAGCTGACGAATATAGGAAGGAGTGTATCAAATTATATATCAATGTTAAAAAGGCTAAAGGGGAAGAATATGATGAGCGTATGGAAATTGAGGATGTGTAAGTGTCAATTTTTGTCTTTAACCTTTAATTTATCATGATTATATTTTACTCATACAATCATACAACCCACTCCTTATAAAATATGGAATATATATATATGTTTAATATTTTTTTATGATTTTAACTAATACAGTAACTAAAATTATAATTATTGTGGTTACAAATTTTTATCATTTCTTGTTCCTATTTCTTTAACAGGCCTCTCCCTATTATAGAAGATGGAAAAATTAACAATTTAGATATATCTAATGCAGAAAACATTCATAGAAAAGGTTAAAAAATAAATAAATAATATTAATAAAATATATAAAAGTAGTAATGAGTGTAAAAAAGTGTCATCAATTTCAAAATGTTCTGTTCCAGATTGATATATATTATACGATGTTTTAGATTTAGAAAATAAGTAATAAACTACAATAGACAACATATGAAATTGGAATTTATCTTTCCCCTTTTTAGAACAAGGAATTAACATGCAGGGAACAGAAGACGAAGATGAAGATTTAACAGACCTGATGGGAATCCTACCGGATGGTTTGGAATACGATGGAGAAGATATTGATACATCAATAATGGATACTACTGCATTTGATGTAATAAAGTTTTTTGAATTATTTGATGATATAATATTATTATAATATTAATATAGTTCGAGATATTTTAATTTGGAGGATATAGAGGAGAATAATATTATTACTTATTATGCACACGTAATCTGCGTGCGGAGAAGGAATCTCACGGTATAAACTAAATAATCTTTTTATTTATTTATTTATTTTTTTGAAAACAAAACTACAGATTGCAAGTCCAACAGATAATTCTCCAGCTATGAAAAAAGGTATAAACTCATGCTGCTTTTTTTATATTATTTCATACGATTTTAATACATTAGTTACATAGGGTTTGGTTTTGTTTCACTAACACAGTGATGATATTGTTGTACTGTATAATATGCCATAAATATGTACATAGTAGTAAAATTATTGTAATAGTTAATAATTATTGTTGATATTTATATTTAAATTTAAAATAGCACTGGATTCAACATCAAGTCCAAAAATATCTCCACAATTAAAAAATTTAGCAATGGCTCATCAAAGTAAGGAATCGTAAACAACTCTGAAAGACATCAAAAAAACCATACGTATTTTAATCATTATGAAAACAATGATGAAATTTTTATGCTAATTGTACATTTCTTTTCATCCCCACTATAGCATCTTCATCGCTGAAGAATTTAGTTCGCACTGCTATTGCAGGAACATCAGAGGATGGACCAAGAAACGCCTTATCTTGTAAGAAATGTTTTTTATATTATATAATAATATCTAGTCAAAGATTGAGGAAAATATGTACATGCCTATGTTATGAAGAAGTAATAAAAAAAAAAACATTTTTCTACCATGAAACTATTAATTTTGAAAACTCGAATAATGAACCTGAACTATTAATTAATCAATTAATTAAAAATGTTATTATTTTTCGTAATTTTATTTGTAATACACAGCAGCTGGTAGTAGTAGTGCTCCAACATTGTCCATGTTATTAGAAATGCCTCCTCGAGATCCTGGAATGCCTTTACCCGAAATCTCTACCATGTCATCAAAATCAAATGATCAAAGTCTATCTCCACAGAAATTTGATCCATCCTTATTCCCCACATTAAAATCACCACAATCGTTAGCAGCTTTAGACCAAATGAACTTAAATAAATCAAAATTCTCATCTAATTTAATATTAAAAACTCCAGAAAAAGTTAATCAAGATGGTCAAAGTAGTAGCATTAGTCCAAATAAAAGTTCTTCTCCAACATTAAAGAGACTATTAGAAGGTAACACTTTGTCTGCAAAGGATGAGTCGATGGCACAATCATCACCATTAAAAATGATAGATGCAACCAGTACAAATATTACAACAAATGTTATGATGGAAGTAGAAATAAAAAAGGAGTATGATCAAGATTTTGGAGTACAATATCAAAAACAACAACAAAGTGGAACTAATGTCTTGTCTAAAACTAGCACCACAACAATGAATAATAATAACTCTGTGATGAAATCTCCCAATTTAGAAATCAAAACAGAAGAAAATGAAACTTTGATGTGTTCAAAAATTGTAGAACCTTCTAGTAATAATAATAATAAAACTGTTTTACAACTTTCAACAAATATCCAAACAGACAACAAATCGACTACTACGGCTACTACTACTACTACTACTATAACTACTAATTTAGATTCTTCCAAATTGATAAAGAATTTGGAGGAACATAAAGGAGGTAAAATTATTTGTAAAGCATATAATATAATATTAAGTAGATTCCATTAAAATGTACTTTAAATAATAACTTTTTTTGAATGATTATGGTGTTTCATTATATCCTGTTTTCGTTTTTTTTAAACATTATAAACAGTATTAGCGTCAGAGCAAAATGATCTTAAAGGAGATACCAGTCAGCAAGCTCAGAAAAGCTCAGTTGAAGGTATTATTACTAGTAGTTCTCCTGTTCGTCTTCCCTCAGATCTCAAAGATAAAGTGAGCAATCTAAAGGATTTAGTAGTAATACCTGGTTCTTCTCCCATTAAAACATCACCTTCTTCAGTTAATAATACTCACTATGAAAATGTTACTTCTACTACAGCTATTAGTGATGTAACAAAATTAAGTTCACCTTTAAAAAGTTCATCTGGTGACTGGGCTTGTGCGAAAGACAAAAGTAATGTTTCAGTGCTACAATCAAGTGAGTTCACGTCAAAGAAATTACTAGGCGATGATGATAAATCTCATACATTGAAAAGTGAAAATATTAAAGGTTTTAATAAAGATACAAGTAAAGTTGATGAACATGGAAACAAAGTTGAGGCAGCACCTAAATTAGGTAATATTAAAATTTGAAGGTTGTTTTTAGAATTTATCTGCCATAAATATGTTATTATACAAATATATAATAATATATCAATAATGTTTTACTGTATGTAATATGTATTTTGTATATATATTTATTCATTCTTTTCTATTTGTAAAATGTAAATAGAACCTTCTATAGCTTTAAGCCAAGAAGGAGAAAAATCTGACACTGTTATTCGTGATGACATTAATCATGGTGATGGGCGTCCAAGAGTTTTGAATATTGATAATGGATCCGGTGGTATGCCAAATATATCAAAACGAGACTCTGATGAGGAGGGAGATGAGGGTGAGAGAGAAGAAGGTGATGAATCACCAAGGAAAAAAGTACTTTATCCTTCAAAAACCTATTCTAGGAAAGAACGGGAACGATATGAAACTGAACCGATGGAAATTGAAGATGATAGCTCGGTAAAACTTTATATAATATATATATATATATTATATGTTATTATCTTTTTCCATAAATCACTCATGGAAATTTGTGCATTTGTATCAATGTTATTGAAACTTTCTCCACAGTATCATTGTAATATTTTATGGAATTTCCTTCATAGAACTCGGCATTTGAAAGCAAGCAAGGAAAATCTCCAAGAAGTTCTCCATCAAGAGGATTAAAAAGACATGGTACAGACGTTAAACCAGAAAGAAGAGGAAGAAAACCTGGAAGTAGCAGTGAAGTAAGTCGTATTTTTAATCAACAACAAATAAACCAAAAATAAAAAATAGAATTTGTTTCAAGTAGATATGTGTACAATAATAATTTAGAATATGAATTTCTAATAAGAAATTAGTGCTCTTATCCATTTTTTTTATTTTTTATTTTATTAGTCGAGGACATCTGAAAATATTGAAGAGGATGGTCGTGTTACTAGGTAAGTATAAGAAAGAAAGAAAGAAAGAAAGAAATAATATATCACGGTCATTTTTTCAAATATTCTACATGATGATATATTATTATGAATTATGATACTAATATAAGTAACAAATGCTAGTCTCACATACCCATGATATTCTAAAATAAAAAAATAGAACATTGTGCATTTTTTATGGACAAATTATAGATAAATTGATAATTTTACAGAACTGACAATAATTATTGTTTATTTTTTTTAATCATTGTAGAGCAAGAGCCCGACCATCTCCTGTGTCCTCTCCTTCTAAACAAGCAATTAATACTGCTAGTCCGATGAAACCACTTATCACATCTACTCCTGTACATGTACGACCTCATACTCCAGAACTTGAGGGTAAAAGTATTGCAACTAGAAGTCGTACAATATCAGCAACGAGTAGCACTAGTAGTACAGTTCCTGGTAGCAGTATTTCAATTGAAGGTGTGGAGCCGATTTCTAAGGATTCTGATGCAACCAAAACAACTCAGTTAACCCCAGCTTCAACCACAACATTAATTTCAAGGAAAGTAAAATCAGATCAAGAAACTTCAGCTTCAGAAACATTGGAAACACCTGTAGTTTCAACTAGCCGTGGGCGAGGTAGACCACCAATGTCGTCACTTAATCAACGATCACTTGATCTTCTACCTGGGAGCTCTCGGATTGATTCAAATCCTAGTAGTCCTTCTTCAACCACAACTTCGAGTACAAATATGTAAGTAGGCTTATTTTTTTCGTTTTTGTTCTTTTTAACAATAGTAATTAATATTATTGACTAAAACTTATTTGATTGTACGTTGTTGTATTCTGAATTTATGAAATTTAAAATGTACTTGAAGCTCAAAACAATTTAAACCCTCTTTTTTTTCTCTCATTGACATTTTCCATGTACAGGGAAGAGGATAAAGAACAAAGAACATTCCGTCGAAATATTGCAATCGTATTAGATCAAAGTGAGTGTATTTTGTATTTATGAACAAAAAAAAGTTATATTTGACAAGGATGATTAATTATTATTAATTTAACATGGTATTAAATTCAACAAGACTAAAGCACTAAAAAAATATGATTACTTTTTTTTATATGTTTCAGTCAAATCTCATAAATATGCCAGTATATTCCTTAAGCCCACGACAGCACCCAGCTACCTAGAAGTTGTCAAGAAGTATGTATTATTTTTTTTAAGTCTTTATGATTTAAAAACACACAAATCTAATATAATCAAATAATAATTATCATCATCATTTAATTGTTTACATGGATTAGTTGAGTTGTTTAAGCACATATTAGTTTATAATCAAGAAATAACAAATATTTTCTCATTTTTAAAATGACTATTTTAGGCCGATGGATATTTCTACAATAAGGAAAAATATTGATTCTGGTCAAATCCGTAATATTGTTGGATTCGAACGAGATATTTTGTTGATGTTTGTAAATGCTATTACCTACAACAGTGAAACTTCAGAAATTTATCGAATGGCTCAAGATATGGAAGCAGATGTTAGAACTATTTTAAATGTAAGATTTTTTTCGTCTCATGCATATGAAAATTCCATCTTAAATATTTGTTTATCTAGTCATTTATGTAGAATAATCTTTTTTTTTTTTTAATTGTTTGTTCAAATATATATAGAACTATAAAATTACACAAGGTTTATTACCTCAACGTGCAGTGGATCAAGAAACATGGGGTGACTCAGGTAAGTATATTATATTTAATACATGTTAGTATAGAAAGACCCTGTGCATGCCATGAATTTCTGTCTGTGTTTCTAGAGAGTTTTTAATTTTATTCTCATTGATCAAAGCTATATCCACACAGACCAACGAATACACGGACAGAAATTTTTCCTCCAGTATATATAATAAAATTATATCTACTATACTATACTATTTCCAGTAATAATCTGAATGTCTTTTCTTTGGTTAACAATAAATTTAGATTCTTCTACTGTTGCTGCAACTAGTATTGTCACAAAACCTCCAGAAAAGAGGAGAGGTCGCCCTCGTTTAAAGGATAGACCTAAACCTAAAGAGGAACCACCTTCTGGGGAATCTGGTGATGAATCGGACCAAGTAGAAAGGGGAAGAAAAAAAGAAAGTTCACCAGATATTGTTGATCTTTCTGTAATTCCTGGAGGAGAGGGCAGGCGTAGTCGTAAGTTTATTCTTGAACAAACATTAGTATAAAACATATAGTAAATATATATATATATATATTATGTATCCACGTACAACACATGGGCATTGAAATTCATCCCAAAGAGTAACGAAGGTTGTCGTTTTGGTGGTAGTTGTTATTTCGAGAAATATGTTGTACCAAAAAATATTCTTGATATTGTTTTTGCTCCAAAAAGCAAACAATATTATGTATTATTCATGACAATTTCCAATATAAAACCAGCAGTAATAAAGTTGTAACATTTTATAGAATAACTCTTATTTACTTAGATTTGAGAAAGTGTATGTGTATTCTACTGAAAGTAAAAGTGTTTATAGTGTAGACTGTTCTTTAATTTGCAGTTTTTCGCAGAATTCAGGATATTGAAATTTATTTGAACCTGGGAAATCACGAATGTTCTCTCTCTTGTATATTGTATACATTCTTTTTTTTTTTTCTTAAACGTATTTTTTGCTTTATGGCATGTACTAAATATCCAATGTCGTATCTTTTTAAGTATTTTGTTTTGTATATATTATACATAAGTATTCGGATCGGTTATTGTAATGTAGACATTATATTCATGCAATAATCTGTGGTTGATTGATTATAGTTGGAACCTTAATTTTATCACTGATATAGATATTTAGTATTTTCAATTTAAAATTTAAAATACATCACCCAGATGGTGTGTCATCTAGAATAAATAATACATACTCATTCCGGAAGAGCGGAATTTAGACTTAATTTAGAACGCGTAAGTTGTATGAAATTTTTAATGATGGTGACCGAAAAAATAGTATCTACCTTCTATAAAATCCGTATCCGAAGGCGTCATTCCGTACGTCACGCTCTACCTTTAAGAGAAAAGGCTATTACTTGGGCTAATAGAAAAAATGATTGTTTTGGCCAATAGGAATAGCTATTTTTCAGGCTAAGAGAAATGGCTATAATTATTAGTACATTTAACTCAAAGAAACATCGAGAACTCTACATATCCACAATAACGCACAAATGATTCGGTTTTTGGCTATAAATGAGCTGCTCTTGAGAATGCAAAACTTTTTGAAATGTGCAAAGACTTTTGACCCATCGCATACGGATTTTATAGGCATGTTGTGTTCCCGTAAGTATATAGTAGAAGTAAAGATAGTATTTAGTAGAAATAAAGTATAAGTCATAAGTATGATGCTTTGGTTAGCTTTGACAAATGTTGAAGCGGACTTATTTTATCTATGAAACCAAATCCGTGTAGTACTTTACTTTATTTTCTTTATCTTTGTTTCTTCCTCTATTTGAATTTAAAGAAAAACAAATCTATCTGTATAGAATTTTGTTGTTATTTTGTTCACTCTTTCTCTCTCTTTCCTCTACTTTTATAGGAAGTTCTACACCTACTTCCAGTTCACAAGATGATTAATTGAGGTATACTTAAAGCTGTTGTTATGCATTTCATTTTTATTTGATTTATTGTTTTCGAGTTTCTTTTCTAGCATTTCTTGTTTGTGTACGATGTATTTAAGTAAAATGTCTCGTAGTTGTAATAGCAAAAAATAATTACTATTGGCCTAGTTCTTCTCTATGCTCATTCTGTTTTTGTAAAAAGCTGTTGTGATTGTCCCATGTATATTTCTTGAATTTGAGCAGTAGAATTCTGGATTGAATACATGCTAGTTATGTGTTATGTGATACAAAATATTTTTTGTTCATGGAACTCAGAATGTTGTATTTTATTGAATATGTTAGGATAGATTACCACCTGCTTCTCGATATATATAGATATTTTAGAATTTGAGATACCAAAACATCAAAAACAGTTTCATCAATTAATTTGAATTTGTATAGGGTGATATAACCATTATTCTTTCACTGATAACAACAATAATCATGGTTATTAGTATTTTGATGATTTTATGGTTCTGAAATAGTAGTAACATCTGCATCGAAATGTGTTGTCGTTATTACTGTTGACTCTTCCGATAATAAAATGGTTGATTATGAATGTATAGAATAAAATACCAACACACTACATTTGTTTTTAACCTAAACCTAAATCTTCTTACTGAATTGTTGTGTTAAAATGGGACAGGTATGTCTGGATCCCGACCTAGAAATTCGACTAGTTCCAGCACAGACGGATCAACCAGGCGTCGCCCCTCGTCTCCTACATTGTAAAGAAGAGGGAAAAACTACCAAAAGTATTGAGAAAAGTTCAGAAGGAACATCATCTTTCTTACAGTAATATTCTTATAATGTATTTTCTTCAGCGTCAATTTGATGATAGGCATTACTAATATTTAAACTCAAATTTTCAACTAAAATGAATTTGTAATAACTTGTGTCTAATGTCTACCCATTTATCCTTGTCCTTTTACTGACTCCGACTCTTGTTTTCTTCTAGTAATGAGTAATGCATTTAGCAAATAAATTGTTTAGTGTTTTTTTTTTTAGATTTTCACTACAAAATTGAAAATATATTACCTACGTGTTTAACACCTGATGTTGATGTAAAACTAGTAATTATTATGTTTTGATACTGAAAATAATAAAAGTATTTCCAAAATGTAGTTGTATTATACACAGTTATGGGATATACACGGAGATAGGTACTACATCAGTAATATAGACTACAGAAAACATAGAATTGTGACAACTACACTTCCGGAAAGCCTTGAGAATCTTAATCGTAGGACTGAATAGTTAGGTAGTACATTGTGTATCAGTAATCATTTCCATTGTTTTCAATATTTTTTAAGAAAGTCATCCGTTTCTAGTAAACTAGCTCAAAAAATTGAGGCGTTTTCAAGCATTTTTAAACTATGCAGGTCATCAGAAGTAAAATTATGCTAACGAAAAAACTAAGAAAAGTGAGAAGAATAGTCGTAATGTCAATTGATTTCCACCAAGAAGGTATATATACACAGGAGTATGAAGACGTAAGTATAATTTCCTTTTGTTGAAAAAACTCCTTTCTGACTCTTCAACTAGGTAGGTTGTGGGTTGTGGATAGTAAATTTTCAAAGTCGAAGGGAAACAGGGGAAAGTATTTTACTTATTTTATACCTGCAAAAACTTAGAAGTGTCCCGAAATTATCAAGTTTGCAACCGTAACAAGACATGTGTATCTGTATGCATACAAAAATACAAATAATTTGTATTATATTGTTTTGAAATTATAGTGAATTGCATTCAGGTCAGTGGAGGTATTTTATATTTACCATTACAAAATACTAGTGATAAGGATTCTAAAAATGTGCGACAAAGTAGGAATAAAAATTTTGTTAAAAAACTATGTTAGAGTTAGATATTCTGTAAAATGCATGTGTGACACTTTTGTATGAAATAGATGTTGATTGATTTTCGTATCAAAATCTGCCAATTGTATAACAATGTATAATTGTCTTATTATTATTGTATCATGTACAAATAGTTTACTTTTTATTGTAAAATAAACATATTACTTATTAATTCTTATTTATCATAGTATACAAATTACTATATAGAGTCACGTATTATAAGACATAATACATATTTATACTAACAATAATGTGAATCAAAACGATGAAAAAAAGAGAAAAATAAATTAAAACAAATCCTTTCTTTTTAATAGTACAATAATGTTTTTCAGATGTTTCAATATGATTTTTAATTTTTTTTTTTGTATCAAAGTAGAGAGAATATTTTTGTACTTTATTTATTTTATCAAATAAGCATCAATTCATTTCGTTTGTGAACATACTTTTGGTCAATACTATTTTCTAGTAGACTTGTTTTTCAATGTTTATTCCCTAGATAAATGTCTATAAAAACACTAAAACGACGATCGTATGCATACCCCTATTGGAAGTGCGAAATGTGTGTATTTAGTATACATAATATATTATGTACCTATGTTTAACTCAATGTCAGCTTCCTATCATTTTGAAATTTTATACTACTTTTAGTAGATAATAACTATAACTAGTAAATGATGTTTAATATAAAACGCTGTTTTTTATAACCATACATAGGAGAACGCATAATAATAATAATATTATTACATTCCTTATGTCTTAATATGTAATAATGTAATAGTTTTATAACTTTACGATTGATAATGAAATTCAGTACTATGAATTGAAGTAGAGCTTCTTTTACTACTACTTCCAATTGAAGACCTGACATAAATCAAAGGGAAATCTTCCAGTAGGTCACTTTCACTGAGCTCTTCTTCTTTCAGTATATCATCTTCTTTGGCCTGTAAAAAAGCGAAAATTCCATACAGTACGCCATTAATGAACGTTAGAATCTTTGCTACTCCTTTGGTATAGAGAGATGGACATGTGTCGGTACAGTATTCAAAATAGCCTTCGAGAGAATTCACGTCTACTCCAACCAAGACCAAAGCAATAGCACCAGCTATATGATATGCAAAATCCTGAAAATTTTCGAGGAAATAAAATACTGTTTAGTTGTTGTAGTTTTAGTTTTTGTGAAACACCACAAGAAAGCATGGAATATGTTATAGTCTATTTACAGTCACAGTCTTACAATTCGTAAATTTATTTTGCTGGTTTTCAAAGTTTCATGCTTCAGGCAGTAGATGAGAAGGTAGCCGGAAGAGATGATAAGGGCAGTCGTAACTACACTGACAAAAAAAATTTCTTCATGGACGGGAACAAAATCTCGAACAAATGAATCAATGATCAAACCAATGCTCAAAGCTCCAAAAATCTAAGAAAAAATATTAATTGAGTTTCCATTAAAATTATGAAGTTTATTTTAAAAAAAAAAAACAACAGCAAGAAAGCAAAAGTTGTTTATTTATCATTCTGTAGAAAATACAATAGGTAACGCAAGTTTGCATATATGCATAAAATTATTATATATTATTCCAACAAAGATAAATAATAATCATGATTTCTTACAATGTGAAATATTTTGAGAACTCCAGATAAGCTTCGGATGTAACTCATACTTTGAGTGGTGGGTCACAAGTTTTGTATAATATTTAAACCTAAATCTCTCTGTTTAATGTTTCCCTATATTATCCCTATGTCTAATCTGTAGTAATATGCGTCGCAAGACTGTTGTACAATACTTATTGGTATTTGATATTGTGTAATCTGAGATGTGATATTTTTGACCCTAAACTTTATTCTTCGTCTTCTACCGCTAATACGGACGTATAACAAATCTGGAGGAATTTTGATTAAAATTTTAAGATTTTTCAATGCGGTGTTAACTATAACTGAATTTTCAATGAGAATATTCACAATATCAAAATCAAACTGAATTTTTTTCAAGTAAGAATGCATATATGTTCTTTTTGGGGTATTGAATGTATATATAACTCCAACTTTCACGCCTTTGGTTTTTTTTCTGTTAAAACTGACCAGAAAATTCTCTAAAAATTCGAGTATGTAATTTATATTTAATGTGCACTGTACATGGAAGGATATATACTTTTCCTACGTGTAACGAATATAGTTTCGCAACTTTGACGAGTTAAAGTTGGTGATATCCATTAGCAAAAAATTTTAAAAGTTGAAATTTGGATTTATGTCTATGTGGATGTAAATGACAATGTTATAAATTTTCTTGGATTTCTGGGAGTAAAAATGTTTTTGGATACGGTTATTGTGTAATGTTTGTCCAATTTTCTGAATGGGTTTTATATTATTATAAATTATAATATAAGTAATATTTTATAAAATGAAGTATTTTCTGTCTCTTAGAAAATCGAAAAAAAGAAGTCCGATTCAGTGAATTTCTTGTATATTGCTATCCCTTTCTTTCTCTCCCCTGCTTTGCCTTACAAATTTTACTTTGTTAAGTATAGCAATAAATGTTGAAAATGTAACATTCGTGATGAACTAATGTGTCTATAATCTATACATGTATGATGCATTTAAAGTTCTGTTCTATCCTAGTCATTCGAGCCTATGTTTTTGTGTGTATAGTATGGGTATGATTCGCCTTCAAGTATTAAAGTACATTTGACTTCATATAGATTACTAGTTATGATTCCTCATCATGTGAGCAAGTTTCTGATAAAACTGATAATGTTTATTTATCTTTTCGGTGAACAATTCAATTTAAACTATACTGTACATCTCTCTATAAATTATATGTGTGTCTATGTGTACAAACATAAAATTCTTTGTACATGGAACAGGATACTATACTATACGTTTAGTACATTATTATGTGTACATACAGTTAAAAACTCAGAAGCTATACATTATACATGCATGCAGTGTATAGAGCTCTTACAAAACGTTATAAGCTCTTTGTTATTTATTTAACTCCTAATTTTGTATCAAACATATAGGCCTGATTGTGTGTTGTATGTAATACACATAATATCATACTAAATATTAAATTAGTATTTTGATTTTACAATTTTTGCCTCCTTCATTCAAAACTTTATTGATTTATTTGTCTCGATTGTCGTGTAAGTCCGAGTTAGTCAAAAGGGCATCATCATTAAAAATACATATGTACAATGTGCTGTACAATATATTATAAATATACATTATATTTATAGGCATATGTCACATACTTTTATAAATGTATGAGCTTGTAAATATATTATGCTATTACCTATTACTTACACATACTGCATATTATTATTTCGTATGAAATTCATTTTAATATTATATTATGACAGTGACAGATTTCTTGCAAAATACAACAGTGACATCGGAGTCAAAGCTTAAGAAATATTTTTTATTTAGAGTTTAGTAAGCTACGACTTGTTTTAAACATCTCTTGGGCAGTACATAATTCTAGCTAAAGTTTGTTATTAGGTGAAAAAAATAACATGGCATTAAAATGGTACCATTGTTTTTAGGCATCTAAAGGGAGAGACAGAGAAAGAGCACAGTAATTTTTAAAAGTAAGATTTGTGTGAACCTGTTTGTTTACATTTATTATTTATTATAATTTGTAATTTGTATAGGTACTTAGGCATTGAGACACACTTCACACTTGAGACAGCAGCAGTGTTCACTGTCTACTGCAGTCTACTGTATGTAAATTGTAAATCTTGCATGAAGTACCGCGACGTTGTTTCCTATGTTTCCGAGTTATGTACTGTAATTATCCACTTGTTTTTTTTGAATGGTGGTTCATTCTAACATCTCGCACGCTCTTCATGTCACTTTTACATGTTATACACACGCACACGCAATAATCGTAATAATGCACTGTCATACTAATAATAGAGGAAATAAAGTGATAATGTGTTAATGATCAAATTAAATGGGAAGTCTGGCACTGAGAGTCACAAGACACAAGACATTTTGGAGATGACAAATTTAAGTCTTTCTTCAAGTTATAAGTAAACCTGATGTACTGTTTGAATCCTTTTTTGGGCACATAGTTTTTTCTCAACCTTTGGGGGTGAATAAAGAAGAATGTGCGTTTATAGTGTTGATTTCTTCATATAACATCAAATTAAACCATACAGGCAAACAAATACTACCTAATTTCGTTTTTTTAATTTGCAAATTTAAGAATATTGGTTGCTTATTTTAAATTTTAAATTGTTGTTGATTTTGGCATTTTTGTCACTGATAAAGTTTTCCTGGTGGAGAATTTGTGACTCTAGTTATGATGTCGAACAACGAACAACATAGTTAAGTAATGTAGTTATTAGGTCGTACACTAACCAAAAACTAGTTGGTTAAAAAGACATATTTCTACTCTGAGACATACTCGATACCAAGTTGGATTTTTAAGCAACTGTAGATATGTGTATCCCATTATACATTATGCATAATATGTATTATGTGTGTAGAAATGATGTACGGAATAAACTTTCTGACTTTACTCTGTGTCATTGTAGGTTGTAGGTGTACGGAGTACATTTATTGCTCAAGAGAATGAGTTCTACTCTAAATGAGTAACAATCATAAAATGTGTCGCTCACGATTATATGTGTGATAAATATTTATACAGAAGGAAGCGTGATATGTTTTTAGGTTTTTTGTGCCTAAAATTCTGTCTAACAGGTGAGGGAATAAATGAGAAAACCAAATCGTACAAGCCCGTACAAACATCATTTTCAACAGGAATCAGTTTTAGGTTCAAACTTCTCATTGACCTGACCTACCATGAACATTGACTCACCTATTGCTTTCATTCATTGATTATATAAAAACTGTTACACTGCCCCTCAATTCAGCAACACTATTTGATTTTCCAAATATATTGTTTTAAAACTAATTGGATTTCAACTTTCAAGATCAAGTGTTTCCTTGTATGAGGCCCTGCTGTTATATTTTATTGGGCATGAATACAGCATTCTAATGCAGACATTAAAGTTGATGTGTATAATACAATACACTCTCAAATATTAATCTTTGTATACTTTCACTCTTGAATCTTGACTGTCGATTGGGATTTGGGATACTCGTAAACATTTACATACTTATTAGGTATAAAAAAATATGCTTTGATCTATAAAACTTCAATCTATGAAAGAAACTCAACCACAGCACAGCGAACAAACTGAGAAAGTAGAGAGAGATAGAAATATCCTTTCATAGCCAGGTCTAGAATCAAATAAGTTGTTAAACCTTAATTTTTAGTACTGGTCTGTGTCAAATCATTGATGCAAAGTTCTTTTGGTAATCATACATTATAATTTCTCTTTTTTCTTGTCGTGAAATAGCCTGCCAGTATTACATGTATGATGCCATAAATTGTATTCTGAATTCTGAAATACATCGAACTGTACCCTGCGTGAATATCTATTTGTCTCCTTTGGAGTTGACCTGGATTTTACAATTTAGGAAAATGTGTTTATAGATATGTGTATATTATACATATGTGTACACACACATTTACACATATACTGATAGACTATCCTTGTTTTCTTTCACATGTGCATATAATATAGGATCACGGAACATTGTACATTTGTCCATAAACATGTTAAATACAAAGTGTAATTACATATACATACTCTACACATGTAAATACTGCAAATATAGAGACTCTCTGTCAGAGACACATATATGTACAGTGTACATTGTACACCCTGCACATTGAGATTGGATTGTACTACTATGCTTTACATGTATTGCGATTATAAATTCTATAAAAGTATGAATCATCATCAAAGTTCAAGTTCACGACAGTATAAAAGGTAAAAGGAAGATAATGAAACGTTCACCCAAATGAGCTGAAATGTACTATACAAAGCATAACCACATACACCGAATGCATATACATTCATACATACAGTGTTTACTTTCAGCTTCACTCAATCAACAGCAACAATATCAGCTACAGCAGTAGGTTACATATGTATTGAAACCTGTATTTGAAATTTGAAACACAACAACAATCACAAAGCTCATTCAAAACTTATGTATATCGTACATCGTATTCAACTAGTTAATAGTTAATAAGTTAGTGAAACTCGGTCTTGAGGGGCTTTACTCGTTGCGAATACTACATAGCACTTACTCAACTTATCCTCAGTAAACGTGTAGTTGAGAAAAACATCAACTTTACTGTTGCGTATTGTTTTGTCCTATAATCTAACGATGTTCTTGTCGAACGACTTTTTCCGTAGGAAGAATGTGTGTATGAGAGGCAGAGAGACAAAATTAAAGATTTCTCATATGAGTCTATGCTCATCATACAGATGAGCCCATATATTTCATAGGCATACAAAATGTTAAAGAACGTGTGAGTTTCATTTTCATTTCCTAAAATCCACGCTCACTCACAGACCTCCTGACTTAGATACATTGCATATTTTCTCATTTTTTCCCCTGTCTGTTTTTTTCTTGTTGTTCTCTTGAGAGTGTTTTTTGCTATTGTATGAGATGTCCACAGTGAGTGACTGGCCGTCTCGCTTGTCTCTATTATGCACATTGTACTACCTGTTTAATGTTTTTGGGTGTAAGAGTAGAATCTTCATGTTTTGTTGTAGTCTGGATGTAGTTTTCGAGCATTCACACTACCGACGATAGTGAAACTGACAGTAGTACACCAAAAAACAAGGGAATGTTATTTTCCTAGTTAAACAAATAATTGAGTGATAAAATACGGCTGTTTGTTCCTTTTTCTTGTCTTAATGTACCTGTTGTAGATACCTTGTTTTTTGTCCATAAAAGTGTGGTATATTTATAGAGCTGCTTCGTACAACAAATTATAGATCACATAAACTTATAGGTTTTATCTCATTTCTGTGATTCGCGAACTAATTACATGATGTGTATAGTGTGAGCATTTTTGTGTAACTGGAACCTTATTGGGACTTTCTCCAGCTTTCCTGAGTGAATTTTGAAGCAATATTAATTTTTCTACAGTCCACGTTACTGAAAAATTGTGCGTGAGACACGCCGTTATCATCAAACAAAAAAAGACTCCTGTGGATACTCTTGTCTAGCTTTACCAAAAGAATCTACGGAGTTTTGTGTAGTACTGTGCCGTATTGGGTTAGAAAAATGAGCTTATTTTTCAGTTTCACCCATTTCCACCACCTAAATACCAAAACCGATCGCTTGAGGTAAGATTATTTTCATTCTGTCAGCAAAGTTTTCACTCTGAAATGTTGTCATTTAGTCCTTTTCATTGAAAATTACAAGGACCAAATGAATGAATTACAATAAACTCTGTAAGCGTCTTATGTATATGTAGTGATTCAACATCACTGATGATATGTGTAAATATTTTTAAATATTTTTGGATAAAAATTTTGTGAGTGTTGTTTTTTAGCAGATGGTGGATTTTTATTGGTTTATACTTTATGCTAACTTTGAACTTCATACAATTCCCATTTGATAAAATTTTCAAACCTAGAATATATAATTTTCATAATTTATGAATATATTATGTAGGTCATATTATAATATATAGAAACGCCGAAATGCAAAGTATGCAGCATTTCCCGAAGTAACAAGGAGAAAAAAACCAAAGTTTTTTACGTGGCATACACTAGGAACTAGGAACTGTAATATCGTATAATGTTAAAATATAATGTTTTGATACTTGTTTTTGAAAAAACTATACCAGTAAAAGGGGAAAAATGCACATAATAATGACGGTATTGTTAAAATAATTACATTTATGTTGTGTAACGTGTAATAGTCGTTTACTTTTACATATATTACAAACTTATTACATAGTTGAACCAAAATTTAAGTGAATCCATGCATTCACGCACACATTAAAACTTACATATTCCCATTTGCGTGTTTTGTCTTTGCGTTTTTCTTTAATTTTATGTACAACTTGTTACACGATTGGATGTTAAACTTACTCGTCTTTTCACTTTCATTGTGAGATTCAGTAAACTTTATACGTGTACGAGAAAATTAATTTGTGGTTGTTGTATTTAAGAAAAACACACATGATACACATACATAAATGTAAAAGTTGATGATTGATGATCATGCCATTTTCTCCTGTTTATTGCTCGCTTCGATTTCAAAAAAAAAGACCTGCTGAACTGGATTTTAAAACCAATAAGTGATTGCTAAATTAAAAGCAAGGCACTGGTATATATGTACATGAATATTGAAAATAAATCACATAAATCAGTAGTACTTCGTTGCAACTTGTATGCAGTATGCACTTCTTACAAATCCCAAATAATGCAAACTGACATGTGCGATGAAAAGAGAAAACGAAACTGCTTCACAGTGTGAAGTTCACACACACACACACTTTTTATATTGTGTGTACTAGCCTAAGACTTAAAAAACAATGTCAAATGTACGCATATCATATCATGTATCATTTATGCGTTCCAATTTTTTTTACAAAAGCATTTTTCTTATTTCAATACTTCCAGATGTAGTACTCTGATTATTGTTCTATTTTGGTTCTTCATTGGACAGACCACAGGACGTTATTCGCCACTGAAAGAGGAAAATGAAGGTAAGGTTTATAAATCAGCCCCACGACTCCACAAAAAAAATACCGTAGATTTCACATATTATAAAGAAACGTTTACCATTTTTTGCACCTTGGAAAATTTAACAATTATTTTAGCCAATTCAATAAAATAAAAAGTAGATTTTCATAATATACATAATATGTATATGTATTACTGAACTATAAAAGATATAATACATGTTATAGAAAGTCATACTTAAATGCTCATGCCGTTGTCTTATACTTTCTCTATAGAATTCTGCTACACCAGGGACGAATGTGGTAAATATTTTGATCCGTTTTTCCAGACTAAAAAAATCATGTTAATTAGCGACCTAAACCATCGTTCCTATGAATATGACTTTTTACTTTTTATCGTGTATTTATGATGTGCATTTGTTGTTGTCAATGCATAATCTTATATATAATTATACAGATAGTTTCACATTACTTCTCTAAACATGTTATGTAGGTCCTGGTAGTGAACAATGGGACGGTTTATGCGAAACTGGAAAACGGCAGTCACCGATTGACATTAATACCAAGAAAGTCCTTGGAAGCAAACTGTCTGCTCCTGTGTATGTGAATGGAGATTATTTAAGACCACAGGTACGTGTTACTTCAATTTTGACAACCTACATATAATGGTATGATTGACACGGATGTTGGAAGGATCAAAATTCTGGTAAATTTTGACATTCTTATGTACTCATTTTTTCATTCACAGGATTTTGTTATCATGAACAGTGGTCATACAGTTTCCCTAATGAAAAATATGGATTTATCTTCAGACGCCACAATTTATATAGATGGGATGAAAAATTTAATGCACCATGCAACACATATTTTCTCCTCCTTGCATTTTCATTGGGGAAGTGACGGTCAATTTGGTTCTGAACATACTTTATCAGGTCAAAGATTTGCGATGGAAGGTATAATGCAAATTTTAAAACCTGTATACTGTATACTGCTCTCTATATCATTACTCCTTACTTACACCATACTAATGTACAATATGTCTTGTAAGTACATTTAATATGCAGTATGCCTACATCCCACATATTGCATCATAAGGACACTTTTTATCTTTCAAATTTTATATGATTCAACAGCACATTTTGTTCACTATAATTCAAAATATGAAAATTTCACGGAGGCGATGGTTCATCCAGACGGATTGGCGGTATTTGGTGTTCTTTTTCAGGTTTTTTTTTATTATATGTATATATTATATTTTCATCACATGTAGTTATGCGTTTATTATTTATATACACGCAAAGTTATTTTCGAATAAAAAATATATTATTCGTTGCACAACAGTAATATGAATAGTGAAAAAAACTTTTTCAGGAATCTCCTCATGATAATCTAGCCCTGGATCCTATTGTACGTCTTCTTGACGAAATCACTGAACCAAGAAGAATGGTAAACGGATATGGATTAAAATTAAAGGACCTTATGCCAATTATGTCTAAAAATCCACGAAATGCTTATCACTACTTCGGTTCTCTTACTACCCCCGAATGTCATGAGAGTGTTAGTTGGGTCGTCTTTGAACAAACGTTACCAATCTCTACTAGACAAGTATGTACATAAAATATAATTACTAGATATTTTTATGGTGAATTTTATAATTTTTAGCCATGTAAATGTACATTTGTGATCGGGAGGACAGTACCATATAATCTGAACGGACCCAATGTAAACCAAATGCAAAAAAAAAACTGAAAAAATTAACACACGAAAGGCAATTCATGAGAATCTCAACTTTGCCCACTAATTTTATTTCCTCATTTGAGGAAAAAGCTTGTGGATTTGCTTGTTTGTTTAGTCAAGTTTTTTACTTGCGTATGAAATAAGTTTTTTTTTGTATGTACCATGTACAGGGTATTTGATACATATAACGATCCATATATGTACGTGTCCAGTCCACCGGATACATCTTATTCTGGAAATACCTATATGCAAACTT
The DNA here is from genome assembly GCA_034698265.1 of Sminthurinus aureus. Lineage (NCBI taxonomy): Eukaryota > Metazoa > Arthropoda > Collembola > Symphypleona > Katiannidae > Sminthurinus > Sminthurinus aureus. The sequence goes on along the minus strand of JAQGBH010001082.1, from coordinate 14,897 downwards.
TTAATGGTTTTTTATGTGCATTAATTTATCTTCATTCATGTTCCTCGGGTCCTGGGATATCGAAAACATAATTAATAGAGTCGAAGTTGAAAATTCTCATGGATTGCCTATTGCGTGTTGAATGTTTTCTATTCTTTTGTGTGTACTATGGATCCACTCACATGTCAGTCATACGGGCTATAAAACTATCCTTACGTTTGCTAATATTCGTGTGTATTAGACTAATAAAGTCACTATTAAATCTAATAAAAAAATAATCAACGTGTTACACTTCTAACTTAACTAATTTTGTAACATTTACAGTTGGAGCGCTTTAGATCACTAATTGATTCAAATGGTGACAAGATGGAGAATAATTTTAGGCCTACGCAACCTAGAAATGGACGGGTTCGTAATTATCAATATAATATGATCATCATTGCATAAAAGCTCAAATCCAAAATTCCACATTTCATGGAAATTAAATTATTGATTGATTGTTGATTGTGTTTCTAGTTTGTAGCATGAAGTGTGAAAACTGATGTTTATGTTCTTTTTTAAAAATGTTTACAGAAAATTCGTCAAATTTCCGTATACTGTGAAGAAAATTGTGTAGAAACTGGTTTAACAGTGCTGAACAACGACTTCTCAAACCGAGTGGGAGAAAGCCGCTTCCCATTCGTACTGATTGGTCCAAAAATCAGGCATAATATAAGTGCTGTAGAGGTTTTCTTATCCCTTGTTAATATCTCAATCTATTTACTCACTATTTACTACATTGGAACGCTGTTACAGAAGACCAACACGGTTTACGAACAACCAAATGCTATTTGGTAGTAGAATTATTGTTATGTACTATTTACAATTCACCATTATTATATTATTACCATTATTATTATTATTACCATTTTGGCACTGCATTGCCAAGCATCATGTTTTATATACATTATAGTACTTATTTACGCTCTACTACTACAAAGATTTCTTTTTTCTTTGTATAAAGTCTGTTATTTATTATTTATTTATTATTTATTTATTTTTGTAAGTAACATAATATGGCAAATGGCAAGTGAACTTCTGCTTAATTAGTCTATAGTCTATACATATTTACACAACACCGTGTAGAGTACAAGTTCATTTGCCATGGCATGCTAAGTTGTAAGTAGTGGTAGAAAATACTTTGTACCTACAAAATATCGAAAAAATACCTACAAATTATATTATACGTGGTAAACTCAGAGAACCAGGTATTTTATAATATGTGTTAGTTACTAATAAAATTTATGTCTGCTGTTTACGCTACATTTACGGTAAAGTACATAGTACATATGTGTAGGGCCTTGGAGTATATACTATAACATAACTAAGGAGTTTTGGGCCGAAAGAGGAAGACTGCAAAACTGAAGTCCTGTGTATTATAAATGGAACGGATTCGCTTTCAAAACGAGGCACACGAACTTGTTTTTAATTTAGGAGGACAGTTTTTAAGCAAATGAGACAACGATTTTAATGAACTCCATGGACAAAATCGGCAATCGGCAGTCACTATAGATATTCTAATAAATGCAGTTCAAAGTTCAAAGTATACTGTATACACAGATCTTCGGAGTTCGGAGTAATCACTTATATAAAAGTATATCTTTAAAAAATATGCAACAGGAGAGAGCAGATCTTGAGTCTTGAGAATAAAATGCCCCATCATTCTAGCTACAGGAAATGCAAAAGAAGCCTATTTCATTTTAACTAAATAATATGAAAACAGGTAGTTACAGTTTATTTAAATACAAAAAATATGAGCGTTTCAGCGATAAATTTGTATATCAACATAATCTATATATTATATAGATACATAAGTACACGAAAATGTTGTATATTGAGTACGGATAGTCGATAGTTACGATTTCCATTAAACAAAACTTGAAAATAAGGTTTTAGCTTGTTAAAAATCTTCTTGGGTTTAATACTCGCCGTTTGATTTAAATTAATTTACAACATCTTTTAATTATATGTAGGGATATAAAACTCTAAAATTAAACTACAGTGTGTCCCGTATACCTTGTGGTAGCATACTTTTCACATGGTAAAAATTACTATTTAAATCTTTGTCTAAAACTTTTAGGCTAAAATATTATTGTAGTTTTATAAATTTTACGCCTATAATACAAAAAATACAGACAAAAAATGAAATTACGTGTATTACATAATATTAAAATATAGACAAACATGTGTACACACACAAATGATATTTTTGTACCACTATGTGATATTTTATATATATATACAAGAGCAAATAGAAACCTAAATTATGGGGGGAAAAATCTCCAACAAAGTCTGGTATAAAAAACAAAATGATTAAATATTAAATACATATATAAGGATTTTGTTGTTGTTCACAAACGTCTGTATGTATACACACTCGTCAAACTATAGATAATAAACGCAAGATTTCAAGGAAGAAAGTATAATTCGTGTACGAAATCTAAATGAAATTTTACCTACTGCATAAACTTACGTAATTGGTTGTTTAAGTTTTATGATGTAAATTTTAGAGGAGTAAGCGCTTTATGTGACTTATTTAGTAACATATTCATATTTCTTTCCTCTTCCTATGTACTTCAATGTGTGTCTTGAGATGGTGACTCCGATTGAAAGACTTTTGGCAATAGTTACATTTAAAAGGACGTTCTCCCGTGTGAATAAGAGTATGTCGTCGGAGGTCGTTTCTGAGCCTAAAACCTTTATGACAAAACTGTAGAATACATCCAAAAATAAAAGTAATAAAGAATTAAAATGAAGGACGCATCATAATAAGTAGATTAATGATTATAATAATAATAACAATTATTAGTAACATAAAGCATAAATACACTACAAGAAAATATAAAAAAAAACTCACGGAGCAGCAAAATGGTTTGTTTTCCAAAGAGCTCTTAAGAATCTTTTTCTTTCCCAATTTGTCAATTGAAACAGTCTTTGAATTTGTTGTAGTCATGATATTATTATTACCATGTTGTTGTGAGCTTGTTGTAGAGTGAACTGTAATCATATGTAGTTTTAATTTTGTACCATCTGCAAATCCTTTTGAACATAACTGACAACGAACTATACTAGAAGCATGATGACTTGATTTCATATGGGCGGTTAATCCAGTAGTTGAACTAAATTTGCGTTTACAGAGTTTACATGTAAACATCACAAAAGTTGTACCACTGCTACTAGTATTAGTAGTAGACGGAATTTGTCTCAAATTTTCAGTTGCACTGGAAGTGATGATTACTTGAGTTTCTAAATGTCGAGAAACGTGGTCAATGAGAACTCTTTCAGAGAAAAAGACTGCACTAGTACAATAACCACATTGATATCTACTTGTGGTAGATTTTCCTTCACAAATATGTCCACTTGATTGGTTACCACTCAAGATGCTAGATATAATATAAAAGAACCAAACCAATTGTAAAATAAAAAAACTCATTCAAATGTCAAAACATAATATGATAAAAAATATTGTTACTATATTATTTTACTAATACAATGTATTATACGAAATAAGTTATAGGAATACAATAATTAAATATTATTCTTATTTTATCGGTACTTACTACTTGTAGCACAAAATACACATTTCTACATGAACTTGTTTCTGTTCTCCATTTAATCTTTGCTTTGGTGAACGAGTAGCAGGTATTTTATATGACTTCTGATGTGTAGATGATGATGATGATGATGATGGTACTAAGGCCAATGAGGATTCACCTTCAACTAGAGGAACATGACGTTGAGAGTCTTGGGGAAAAAAACCATCATCATGATGGAGGTTTGGATTATCGACATTATCTATCATACTATACATTCCATTGTGTTCATTTTCTTCATTGATAATCCTACCATCACTACAATGTAATCCATTCATAGATGAAAAATTATCATGATTATTGTTAGAGGTAAAATCAGTATTTTCATCATAAAACATGTTGAGTTGTGTGGAACATGGAATTTCTACACAACTATTTTCACTAGTATCAATATCTAAGTGATGATTGTTATGAAGTGAAGACATTTCATCTGATGGTGGACAATAATTATTATTAGTAGTATTCCTTGTATCATTGACAATATTTTCACTTCTTATATGTCTCTCTAAAATAGTCATATTACAGTTACTATTGCTATTACTACTAGAAGATAAACTTCTAAGACTTCCTGGTTCTATTTTAATTTGAGACCCTGACACATCATTACTGTTTTGTTCTTCATCCTCATCTTGAATCAATAATAACTGGGTAGGTATAATATCTCTTTTATCACTTTTCCCATCATATAAATTACTTATATTGCTGTTTATTCCCACAACAAGCTCGTCTTCTTCTTCTTCTCCATGTTCTTCATCTTCTACCCCTTGCTCATTAAATATATCTAAATTTTCATATGCTAAAGTTGTCACAGTTGATTCTTTTGAAAGGGACGATATTGATGAATTATTATTTTGAATAATATTAGTAGAATCATGAGATTGATTTTGTTGTTGCTCGGATAGCATGTGTGAGGATTCTGTATTTCCATTTCTTCTATGTGATGATGATTTTATATTTTCCATTTGTCCATTGGAAATCCAACCTGTAAAAATAATGCAATAACAAATTAATATGGAACTTTTAAAGTACTCATGTAGAATTCGGGGGGTAAAAAGTAAAAAATACTAAGACTGTACTATAATCTATAATGTTATGAAATATATGAAAAATCACAAGTTCCATGTATGTAATGTAGTACATAATAATATATTATACTCACTTTGCATGACTTTCTCTCGTATTTGAGAGATAAAAGAAGTACACGATGAAGAAGAAGAAGACGACGATGTTTCTTTTGAAGTACAATCTACTGATTGTTTGGAACTGTCAAAACCATATTTTAATCGGAAGGAAGTATTTGTTACTGTTGCATTGATATAATCTTTTGTATTTTGTATTCTATCCTTCAGATTTTCTAATTTCCTTAATAGATTATTTAGCTCATTTAGTTTACTAATACAATTTGGACAAAATATTAATTGTGTCAAGGAATTATGACGATGATTATTATTGGTGTTACTATTAGTCTCAAATTCAATATTGGTTACATCAATATTAATTGTATCCAAGAAAAGTTGATGTAATTTGAAGGCATTATCCAGATTTTGATTCTGAAAAAATGGTTCATCACAGGCAGAGCAATGATGAACTATAGGAGTTATTGTAACCGTTTTTGATGAGTTGAGTTTTATTAGGCCCGATTTAAATGCAGCCATGTTCCATTAAAGTTGCGTTGTTGATAATCCAATTTTAGAAGTTTAGATTTTTTTTAAATTGTGTGTTTTACTGTTTAGTGTCAATCCAATATAAACAATAAAATGACCATGAGTTGTGCATTCTTTTAACTTTTAACTTCCTTGTATTAAATTATGGTCATTATAGTTGTGTATTAAGATAACAAGTAAACTATGTTTAACTGTGAGAGCAGATTTAATGGACTTTTTGGTAACGAAATGTTTGTGTTTGACCGCGTGAAAAGTTCAGAGAAAGGCCTCTTTGGAAATACGCACAATCGTAAAATCGTAAACAAAAGTGTCTTTTTAAAAACACAATTTTACATTTTACTTAAAAGTACTTTAATAGTATTTTACTTAAAAAACAAATAAACTAAGGTAGAAGCTATTACAAACGAGATGCGTATACTGTATACTGGGTAAGTACAAAACTGTGTGTGACACAGTCTGTATCCACTTTAAAACTTACAATTAATGAAACATTAAAAGAACCGGCATTCTGTATTCTGTATTGATTTGTTTGTTTACAATTTTCTCATGTTTACAACTTACAATTTATATACAATTTATAATGTATTGCAGGTTGACAAAATAATGTAATTCATTGTTTTATTGTGCTGCTATTTGATGGCACTAGAAATAATACGATTGAAAGATGACGAGTGATTTTTCGGGACTGTCTTTCACCTCACCAGTTAATTGTGGACTAAATTCATGGTCTCCGGATGGCTTCTTCTTAGCACGAGTAGTGCATAATCGTGTTTTGATACAAAACGTTACTGAAGATCTCCTGATTAAGGCATCAACATTACCTGGTCGGATTTCTAAAATTGAATGGGCACCAGATTCTAGTTATTTAGCTTGTGCATCATATCATTCAGGAACTCTTCAAATATTTTCTGTTGATCAACCTTCTTGGAAATGTAAAATTGATTTGGGAAATGAAGAAACAGGGATTGGGCTCATAGATTTTTGTTGGAGTCCTAATTCACGAAATATTCTAACTACGGCATCAGACTATGTAAGCATATATTATATTATTATAGTAGTTTTATTTTTAAGTACTTCGCATAGGTTTCACCTTTTTATTTTATTTTTTACTATTATTATACTTTTGTTACTATTTTATTGTTATTGATTTCTTTCTGATCTTAGGTTCAATTGACAGTGTGGTCTATATCAGAAGAACATGTCAGTAACATTCAAGATATATTTCCTATCAAGAAAAATAAAGCTTTTAGTTCAGATGGAGAATTTATTACAATAGCAAGATTTGATAATAAATTCAAACCTATCATTACGCTATACTATACATCTAAATGGCATAAAATCAGAAATTTTTCTATAATTTGTAAAGATTTACAAGAAGTAGCCTTTTGTCCAAATAATACTTCAATACTACTCCGAGACTCTACTTTATTTAACAACATTTGTATCTATTCATTGAATGGAGAGTTATTGAAACAGTTTACACCTGATGGACTTTCTGTTGGGTTTTCAACGGCGAAATGGTCACCAACGGGTCAAATGTTGGCTACTATGAATCATCGAAATATTGTACGCGTATTTTATTTTATATATATAAAATATAATGAATACTAGACACGATAATATTATCGAATATTTAATAAAAAAATGTTTTAACAAATAATTTGTGTTTATAAATACATGTATTTATACATGGATATTGTTTGTTTGTATAGGTAAGAGTTTTAAACGGTTTAACGTATGGCCTTTTGATTGAAGAAAAATTAGACTCAACACTATTACGAACTTATCCACAATCTCAAATGATCTCTGAAGTTATTGTTCATTCAGAAATTGGCCATATTGGAATAAGTACATGTAAGTTTATAGTTCATACATGTAATATTGAATAATATGTTATGTATAAGAAAAAAAGATGTAGGGGTAAACAATCCACACAAGTAACAGATAATCATTATTTCTGTTGTACTGTATGTAGATGAAAGAGAAGGTGATTTACCTATAATTCCAGGAACGGATGAAGACAAGAAATTCCGAAGCAAAGTCAAATTTAGTTGGGATGGCAGATTTTTTGCTTGTTGGACAAATGCATATTCGACAACTGTATGGATATTTGATTGTGCAAAAGCATCATTGGGTGCTGTTCTAATTCATAGACATACCGTTTCAGGTAAACCATAATATTATTCTCTCTCTCTCTTTTTTACCGACTTTTTATTATTATGCACGTTGAATAATATTTTTCAAAAGTATAATACATCTTGTATATATCTTAAGTATGTACTTATTATGTGGAGAATCTAGTCATGTAATTTTGTATGGTGTGTGGTTTTAGATTTTGATTGGGCACCTTCTGAAAATGTACTTGTACTATGTTCAGAAACACAAGCAATTTATTTTTGGAGTCCAGAAGCATTTGACGTCAAACCAATTGTAATTCCTACCGGATATGAAGTCTTCCGATGTAAAAATGTAAAATTTAGTCCTTCTCATCCTTCGATTGCTCTTACTTCCAAAGATGAAAAACTTATCATATGTGATCTCAATCTACCATCATTATAGACTGACCTACTTGAAAAAATACCTATATAATTCATTTACTTTTTGTATTACTGTATATTCGATATTCTACATTATATATTATAATATATTATTATATTATTATATGACTGACTATTTTCATCGTTGTACATACTGAACATAATGTATAGGAATAAAAGATACTTTGAGAATGTATGACATTGTAAAAATATCCATTTTTAGACTTGAAAACTTATAGTCGGTTATAGAATGCATATATATATTTTATTTTTTGCAAAATGCGGTTGTTGTAAAATATTTTCTGATTGCCATAATCTAAAAGGAAATTTCAAATTCTTGTATTTCCGTATTACAGTACGTATATTTACAATACATAGAAATATACATATATAGTATAGGTAGTTTTGTTTTACTTCTAACAACCATGTAGTGTTAAATGGTATACTTGTAATAATAATAGTAGTACTTATTGTTAGTACTGAAAATAAATGCGAAAAAAGGAAAATGCACAGCAATGTAATAGCAATATAGCATAATAGTAATATTTGCAACAAGTAATAATATGTAATTTGTTATTATTTTAAATTATAGAAAATACTTGATGTATAAAGTAGCGTTTTATTTAGACACTAGTGGCTTGCTTCATGGGTTTTAGATCAGGTGACACCGTAAATTCTGTTCCTGTTCCTTGAACAATATCCTGTAATGTTGCTCCTTCTGCTATTTCAATTAAAGTTAAGCCTTCATCTTTGTCAACAGTAAAGACAGCCTGAAATTCATAGAATGTCGTATGTTTAACCATATGAAGCATAAATAATAATACATAATACATTATATAGTGTGGTTTTAAAGGAAGTTCTCTGCATGTGTAAAAATGACATATTATGCATTAATGTATATATGTACTACAGTAATAGCTGAAACTATAATCATTATAAGTACATAGTTTTGAGATTTGTACTTCCACCAACCTTTTCTGTGATGATCATATCCACACACTGTAATCCTGTCAATGGTAAATTACATTTATCCAATATTTTAGGATCTCCATTTTTAGATGTATGTTCCATTGTAACTATAACTTTGGTTCCAGCTCCTTTAGACGAAACTAAATCCATAGCTCCACCCATTCCCTTTACTAATTTACCCTGTTATTTAAAAATGATAAAGACATATGTAACTTTAGCATTCATGTTGACTAATTTAATGTAACATATATAACATAATATTTGCATAAAAAATGATACACACAATACACATAATAATAATATACGTGATGAAGTAAAACAAAAACAACTTACGGGTATCATCCAATTTGCCTGTTTGTGATTAAAACAGAATATGAATACATTTTGTATTTTGTATTATAAAACTGAATACCAATAATTAATATTTAGATTTTTGATACAATAAACTTGCATCATAATAGAGTTAACTATTGACGAGTAGTTTTCATAGTTCAATTCAAAAAGTAAAACTCACCAAATCTCCATGTTTTGAAACTTGCATGGCTCCCAAAATAGTCAAGTTAATATGACCACTATATTATGGATTAGAAAAAGGAATGTAAATTTAAAATTTATCATGTAATTTATTATTATTATTATTATCTATTATTTATTATAAATTATAATGATATGCCGCAAAGAGAAAAGCAGTACAATACATATTAATATCACCACAATAGCATACTACTTATATATAGTACCCACTACCTAATATTATATTATACAACTTACTAATAGTACATCTAAAAACCATGATAAAAACAAACAAAATTTTATATACCCTCGTATCATAGCAAAGCTTTCGTCACTTGAAAAAAAGGAAGCACCTGGAAGGACAGTTACAGTTTCTTTTCCTAAAAGAATCCAGAGAGAGAAAAAAAGTATAGTTAATTTATTTGGCAACACTTTGCAATAAAAGAAGATATTATTATTAGTCCTTTTAAAAAATATTGGCAGTATTCCTTTTACCAGCATTAATTAAATCAGGATCTTCTTCCCCTTCTAATGGGAAAGGACCGAGACCTAAAACTCCATTTTCACTCTGAAGAACAACATTTACACCAGGTGGAATGAAATTACTTGAGAGCATTGGAATACCAATTCCGAGGTTAGCTGTGTGAATAACAATAGTACCGTTTAATATCATTAACCATTAACTTGAAGCAAGGCAAACCGTTTTACCATGAACCATGAAAGACATATATATATATTATTAGAGCTATTAACTCACCGTACATCCCATCTTTGAATTCAAGAGCAGCTCTTTTAGCAATAGTTTCTCTTACAGCTTTTGCAGGACTAGATTTTTTACTGGAGGATGACTCTGGTCTTTGAACAGTTAGACGCTATATGAATAAAATTTTACAGAATTTAATTTTTTTTGTGTAGGAAATTAATGTACACAATAATATACATGATCATATACTATACAATATACAATACAAAATGTAAGGAATATCTTCTAAAAAAAGGAAGACTAACCTCGATTCGTTTTTCATACTTTTCACCCTTAATAATCCGTTGTACATATACATTTGGGATATGAATATCCTCTGGAGGTATTGAATCAACTTCGACGATCTCCTCTACTTCTGTAAAAGAAATAAGAAAAAAGAAGAATAAGTCATAACCTATAATTTTTAGTCATTGTAATATTTTTACCAACACTTCAGAACTGTATTATGTGTACACACACAATATTATGATGTTATGAATGAAAATATTTCAATAATAATGTTATCAAAGATATATTGGTGCAAATAATTATTGTAATTATTTATTATTAATTTTATATTATATTATTGTAAATTGTAACCTGCAATTGTTATTCTTCCTGCTTTTGCCATAGGAGGATTAAAATTTCTGGCAGTTTTACGGAAAGTCAAGTTACCAGATTTATCTGCTTTCCAAGCTTTGATGAGGGCAAAATCTCCAGTGATTGCTTCTTCAAGTATGTAATTTCTACCTTCAAAATCTCGGGCTTCACGTTCTTGACTCATAATATCCACTTTCCCTTCTTTTCCATATTTAATTGGGGCTCCACCTTCTTGAATCAAAGTTCCATATGCTGTTGGAGTATAAAAAGCTGGAATCCCAGCACCACCAGCTCTAATTCGCTCTGCCAATGTACCCTACATAAAAAACAACAATAAATTGAGGGTATTTTAATCATGAACCATATTGAAGAAGTTGAAAGTTTTAATTTAATATTTTATTACAAGTTATAAGCTATATTATGTATGGTGTACATTATGTTATATTATTATTTATGATGTTATACATTATACTTCTTATACTACATACACTTTAAAATAAATATTCAGTTTGCTAATCAAAAGAAAGCATTTGTAATCCTATTTGTATTGTGATTAGTACCTGTGGTGTAAGTTCTACTTCTAATTCACCCGATAAATATTGCCTTTCAAATTCTGCATTTTCTCCGACGTATGAGGCAATCATACGTTTAATTTGACGTTGTTTTAAGAGTAAACCTAAACCAAAATTATCCACGCCGGCATTATTACTAACTACAGTCAAATCTGATACTTTGGACTGAAGTAGAGCAGCAATCAAATTTTCTGGGATCCCACATAGGCCAAAACCTATAAATAATTGTCAAAGTGTGTATATTATTATATGATTCAACAACATCACTGTACAGTTTTCTAGAATTTACACAATACATATAATAATAAATCACACAGTATTTTGTACCATAATCGTCATTCATCATGATTTTATTATAATATAATGTACCTCCAACTAAAAGTTTGGCTCCATTTGGAATATCCTTTACTGCATCTGCAGCATTTTCATAGAATTTTGCAGACTTTTCTCTACTCGTAGAAAAATTTAACTAGAGACAAAACACATAATATAAGATACACATTATACATCATATCACTTAACAGTTGAATACTTTTCATAATATATCTGTATCGCTACATGAAGTTAAGTTCATATATTTTTTGTGTAATATGTGATATACATATTATAGTGGTTATCATTATTGAATTTTATATAATTTAATACTGAAAGGTAAAGTATGTATCACACATATTTAGAATACGTGACCTTGCGAATATAAATATTATTTTATCAACTGTATGTAATAAAAAAAACCAACCTTATGTACAAATCCTGGTAAAAATCTATAATTAGAATGTTTTAAGCCCCGTCTTAAAACGGTCAATACATGATACCCGGGTGTTAACATTCCACTGAGACAGACAATAAAAACTTGTACGCACTACAAAAAAAATCACTAAAAATGATTTTTGTGCAACCACTACTTTAAAAACGGCAATACAAAGTCTCACTAATGACTAAAATGCAATAGCACTTTAAGTAAATTCACTTGATAGGGAGTAGGGAGGAATCACGCGCTTCATCCACTTTACACGTATGTAATTATAATTTATGCTTAATACTGTACTCATGAATATATTGGTCTTTCAAATCCCTTCATTTGCAAACCTTGTTATGTAATGACAACACACACTATTTGATCAAACCATCTGTAATAGCACTAACTATAAAAAACTAGCAAGTACTTTTGTGTGTCCTCTCTTCTCTCTATAAATCTCTAAAATTTCAAAGGAGCCAGTAGGAAAAAGCGCTATTCACACTGTTGACTGTGTAGCACGTGTACTATGTGTATCATGATTCATAATGCATCATGATCTTAAAAAATGTACTATAACATCTAAAAAAACTGTCAATTTTTTGTATCTTCTTGTATATAGGCTTTTACCTTTATGCTAAAAACGCTTTAAAAAAAATACGTGATTCTTATAATGGAACTCATGTTTCAATTTTTTGGTTTCTATCAAAATCGTGAAATGCATGTGAAAATGAATAATGTACATATAATATCTATGTCTAGATCGTCTAGATACTCATTTTTCAGTGACGATTTTTCTTTTGAAAAAGTAAGAAAAGTGTGAGTAAAAATGCAAAACGTTATCAAACGGTTTGAAAAATAAAAGTAATCCTATAATGCTTTGAATTTACATAACGTATATAAACATAACTACAAAAATGATGAAAAACAACACTATTTTTTTTTATAGAATTCCATCGGCAGTTTTGGTATATATATATATATGTATAAAGAAAATGTGTAGAATGCAAAATGTTATGTCATATTTTTACGGGAGTCAATAAAATGGAAAACAAAGGACAATAACATAATTAAAGTATAGCTCATTAGACGAATGAACAAGCACACATAAAACATCATGAATGATGCATTTATAAATAATGAATACATAATATGTGTATATCATATACATATATACTTATACATGAATCAGTCATATAAAAATACAATCAAATTGACTCGTACAGAATTCGATAGAATTATATAGGTTGTAGAAATTCTGAGAAATTCTGATTAGGTATGAAGTTCCTATTCAAAATTTGTCATTCATGTGAAGCATATTTTATAGCTGAGACGGTGTGTTTTTTTTGTCGTCAGTTTTTTCATTTGTAAGGAGTACTTAAATAATGATTGATTGATAATACCCCACATGGCAGTCTGAACTTTTAAATCTGATTTTATTGCCCAATTTTTACACTACAATTCATAAAAGACATATGAGTCATTCAAAAATCACTAGTATTGCAATAGTATTATCCTGGTAATAATACTAATATTGGACCTATTAGGTACTGGTTACTAGTGACAGAATTCATTTGTGAACCATACACTTGTACGTCGCACATCTTCATTAGACGAATATATTTAAAAGTTAAATACTAGTCTTTTCTTGTGTATAGTTTCTCATTTCTCACAATACATAATACATATGATACGTAAATCGTGAAGTGTACTGAGTGCAAGTTAAAAGTGTACTGCAAACAGAAACTTTAAAATTTTCCTCTGTGAATTGTGAATAGTAGAGCTTATAATAAACTTATCATCAACTACAAGCACTGCTAACTTGGCTGAAAAGTAAAAGTTTATCAACAACAGAGTATATTATTTTATACACAACCGGTCTGCTTGGTAAAACTCAAAATGAAAAAACCAATTGGAATTTTCACTTTCATTGCTATTCTATGTGCTATTGGAATAAATGCAAGTCCATGGGGTCGTGAAGTAGGAGGGGGGGATGGAGGAAGAATGGCATTCCGGATTCCTGGCATGGATTTTATTTTTAGGACTAAAGGTTAGTTTATTTCTTTCTTTCTTCTATGCATATATATTATTTAGAAGTGACTATATAGGTATGTCACGCGAGGTAACTGAACACTGAATAAGTGATTCTCTTGGAAAAAGTGAGAGGTAAAGATTTTTCATCTCTCCATTAACTATATTTTCCAAAACTTTCCATTTTCAGAAGACTGTCTTTTAAAAAAGAAAGTTGGTTCGTGCAGAGCGATGATTCCTTCATATTATTTTGATCAACAAGAAAATAAGTAAGCTCTGAATTTCATTCAACTTTTGTAGTAAAAGTTTCAAGTGCGAAACAAAGTAGTACTTAAAACTTATCACGTAGTACTAGTAACTTACAAGACGGGTTACTTAATGGTCTTAATGTCAATGTATTATAAATTATAAATTAAAAACTGTGTGTATAATGTATAACATGTGAATCCAATGTAATAAAATTTATTCCTTTGTTACTTGAACATAGGTGCATTTACTTTTCTTACGGAGGATGTCAAGGTTTGTTGCTCTAAATTTTTTAAGTAATGTATCATGTATAATTTATAAAAACTAACATCAATAATCATTAACAATTATTTTTATTATTTATTTAGGGAATGCGAATCGGTTCAACACTTATGAAGAATGTCGTTCTCTTTGTGAAAGAATAAAATAGTTACATCGCTAACTTGCTATACATATATTATATATACGGGTACTTTGTAAAATCTTAGATAATCGCACATTTCTATTATTTTAATTTTTAATATTTTCCTCATAACAAATTTCTGTTGTATTTTCTATTTCTACTCAAAACTATTTATCACATACATAATACACAAGTTTAAACCCGTGTGGCCGCAGGCCACAAAAAAATTGGGTTTTGGTTCAACTTTAGAACGAAAACCCAATTTTTCAAAGG
>JAQGBH010001081.1:0-36979 GCA_034698265.1 Sminthurinus aureus | reverse complement strand
CTATTCAACCTCTCCAGGAGGTTATTTTTTCCATAACCTCCCCGCGCGCTTATTTAACCTCGTGTCCTGGGACTGTAATATGCAGTTTCAGAGTTCCATGAAAAGAATATGTTTTATTTTTCTATTTTTCTGTTTTGTTTGTTGTTGCTCGTACCTACAAATGGTGCTTTGGGAAAGAGCACCAACACCGGGTAGTTTAAGATTGGCGAGGGCTTTACCGACATCGGCCTGCGTGACTCCTAATTTGATGCGTCGCTGTTTAAATCTCTCGGCGAAAGCTTCCAATTCTCTGGGGTCGGTGTCTGTGTCGTGCATGCCGCCGACCGAGGGATGAGGATGACCTGAGTGAGGATGTCCATGAGAATGAGGGAGGCTCGGGTGATTTGCAGCGGCTGCCATCATCGAGTTCATCGCTGCCGAGTGCGTGTAGACGGAGGAGGGATGGAGCTGAGCATGACTATGGGCGTGGGAAATGGAACCAGACTCCGAGGTCATCGGTCCAAGGGAGGTCATCATGGTCGAGGATGAGATTGGATCTAGCATGTCCAGAGTGTCCATACCTGGGTGACCCATCTGAACACCATAAATAGCCTTTATTTAATGGATTGGATTGGATTTCAATGGAAATTGAAAGTGGATAAACATTTTATTTCACTCTTATTAGCTTTAGCATTAACATTATCACGGACATTATCATTTGAAAGACTTTTCTGTATTTTTATATTCCTTTGAAAATAGATAATAGATAATAATTGAAATAAAGTTGCATTCTTTACATTGTATGTGCTCACCTGGTGCTGTCGGGGATTGTGATGACCGGGGTGAGGAGGTCCCATTCCGGGATGATACATCATATCATGTTTGAGTTGAGGCAGGCCGCTGACAGGTGGCGAGGCTCCGGGGTGCTTACTAATGTCCACAAGAGCTTCCGCTCTACTCAGAAGATTATCGTTCAGTCCACTGAATAAATCACCCTGCAAATTGAACAAGATACAAATGTTTTACCATTATCATTACCAAAACCAACACTAATAATACAGTTACAACTACAGTTACATTATCCTTTACACATGAGCATTTTCTTTTCTCTTGGGCAAAAAACCAAACCACCATCGTGGCTCGGTTGATCGTCGACTGTAAAGAACAGGAACAGAAACATGTACATTTCTCCCATTTTTCTCCCTAAGCTTGTGAACATTGCTCAATTGCCACACTCTCACTCTCACACACGAAGAGACACGTGGCCAATCTCTCCTCTCTCTTCTCGATTCTCAACCGATTTGTATTTGCATTTATCTTTGTCCGTATACGTATGCACTGCCGCACCCTCATTATCATTATCCCTTCCTTTGCAAAATGTAGACTGTGCACTGTGCACTGTACACTCGCTTTCCTCATTTCCTTCCGGACAATTTGAAGCACGTGGACATTAAACACCCAACACATTTGTGTAGACTTGACAATTGACAATTGACAATGTAATTGAGTTGTAATGCACACTCCATTTTTCTAGCTCGAGCTTTACTACACACACCAATCATCAAACTCGGCATTAAAACTAAACTTGAAACTTTTTACATTTTACATGCATGTTCTGTGTCCTGTATTCTGCAATGAAAAAATGAATCATATGATTGTGCTTTTTTGTGTAATAAATGATCAAATTCGTGGTTTTTTTTTCTCCAGAGGAAGAAAATAACATACAGGTCACTTGTTTTTTCCATTTCCAAAGTCGTAGCTATTTGCTATTTGCTCCTTTTTTACTTGTGTATGTCTTTCACGTGTGTTTATGTTGCTGGTGGATTGAGTATTGAGGATTTTGGATCGCATGTTGGTAAAAATAGGTACATTTTGTACAAAAAAGACAAGACATTGAATGTCCAATGTGAATTTGAACTACATAATATCCCATCTACATTGTAGAATACATAAAAAGATATCGCTTTCACTCTGAACTCTCTCGACTCTGGATTCTAGACTCTGGACTCTGGAATAAGTTAAAGTTGAGAGTTGGAGTTGGAGTGAGGGCAAACTTTTATACAATACAAGACAATTGTCCTTTCGTGCCGAGCGAAACTGCCTCTCAGTTCTCAGTTGCACACAAACAAATAAATATTTGTGGAAAGAAAGGCAGTAGTTTGGACTATTCTTTCCTCTGACCCTTCGTCATCATCCCATCTAGTTTCTCCATTCTACACGTATGCGAATGCGAGGAGGGGATATGTAGACTGGTAGACTGGTAAACTGACCACATGGACAGAACAGACAATCGGCAGTGGAAAATAGACAGTCGCTTCTTTGGTTTGGTTTGGTTTGGTTCATGTAATAAAATGGAATGATTGAGAGAGGAAGGAAAAGGCGGGGTGTCTTGTGAGTCCTCAGAATGTGACAAGTGATGTTTATAGAAGAAACCTTGGTGGTGTTGTTGTTGTTCCTGCTTTTGGCTTTAGTATTGTTTCGAGGACTATCTATCCATCCATCCAGCTATCTAGCCGTTCGGTTAACTTTCGGTAAGCACCAACAACAACTCTCTACCATCATTTCATGTCAAGTTGGATTCACGTATGCACAATGTGTGTTTGATATGGGATATGGGATATGGACTGTGGACTGTAGACTGTGGACATGAGGAGAATAATCGATATCAAAACATGTAGTTATACAAGTGATATATGTAGGTATAGTTTCCCTTGTTCACTCACTCACTCACTCGCTTACTCAGTCGCCTCTTGGCTTTGGCTTTGGCTTTGGCTTTGGATTCGGCTTTGGCTTTCTCATCACGCAAATTCATGTTATCCCCTTTTCTCATTCACTGTTTTTTTTCTCTATCTCTTTGGTTTTTGATTTGGATTTGGATCCACAGCCGTAGAACCAAACGTTGAACGTAGACAGTAGAAAGTAGAATGAAAAAAGGGGAAACAACTTGAAATAGTTTTTATGTCTTATCCGCACTTCTCTATCCTCTACTTAAATCCTACATTCTACATTGGACATCGTAATCCTAATCCCAAGTACATTGTACATATTAACAGATATCTACAACATGTTGTCCATCTTGTATGCAACTCGACTCTAGACTCTAGACTCGAGACTCGAGACTAGAGACTTGAGTCTAGAGACTCGGGACTCTTTCAAATGTGTATGCACTTAAAATGTACCGCGTACAGTAGGCAGTAGGCAGTAGGTAGTAGACACTAGACACAGTGTAATGTAGCCCAATGGACGGAATTGGATGGATGGAAAGTAGAAAGAAAGTATCAGACGACGAACGACGGACTTTTCCTCGTTATGTCGGTTGCTGCTTGTTGGTTGTTGCCTGGTTGGATGGACATTAACTATTCAGTCGATAAGAGCAACACCAACCAAGGCTCGTCCACAACACGTAACGCAAGGAAAGGAGACCAACACACACACACACACACACACAATCATCGTCTATCGTCCCATCCTTCTCTCCACAAAGATAGTGCATGCACTCGTACGTAAATACACATGTGATGAAAATATGTAAATGTTACTAGTACAAGTCTCCACTTGACTGACAACAAAACTGTACGATCGAAGACAAAAGGGAGAAAAGATGAAGAGGAATGAAAAAACGGAAA
The DNA here is from genome assembly GCA_034698265.1 of Sminthurinus aureus. Taxonomy (NCBI): domain Eukaryota; kingdom Metazoa; phylum Arthropoda; class Collembola; order Symphypleona; family Katiannidae; genus Sminthurinus; species Sminthurinus aureus. The sequence goes on along the minus strand of JAQGBH010001081.1, from coordinate 33,374 downwards.
ACGGAAAACGGAAAACTGACCAATTTCAAGTCCACTTAATTATTTTCAACTTTCAACTCCACCACACGAAGGGTGAGCAGTGAACATTCAAAATGACAATAACAATGGCAATAATAACAAGCTTGTTATTTAGCAGTCAGTGTCATGGAATAGAAAAACAGACTGTGACATCATCATCATTATTATTACTAGACTCTAGACTTTAGTCACTGGATTGAATTATTCTACGCATAAATGTGTCCTTTGAAAGGACTCCTTTCACTATACACCGTAAAATTAAAGTAGTATGCCAGAGGTCACTTGAAACAATGTTAAAAGAGTATGAAAAAGGGCAAGAAAATGAAACTCCTGGCTTCTTACACATCCCACACATTTGAACATTTGAAGCTCGCTAACAAAAGCACGGTAAAAAAAATGATAAATAATCACCCATTCTTCCCCTCCTTTTCTTCTTTTACCTGCGATTAATCTTCCCATTTTTCTTACGATCCGCTTTTCATTTATCACTTTATCTCTCATCTATCTACTCATCAGTTAGTTAGTTAGGCAGCCCAGTTGTACCTGTATGTGTGTATGGTCTTTTTGTGGTGGTTTTCCTCATTAGACCACTGCACTTTCTTCCATTCGTCTCATTCTCTTATCCATTTCCCCCACGCTGTGTTTTGCGTTTTCTATTGCACATTATGCGCCATACATTTCAGTAGTTGTTTTTGTCTTGTCACATTATCAATTTTGCACAGAAAAATTGACTAATTGCAACTATTTTGGGTTTTGCAAATTTTCTTCTATGAAAGTGTAGTGCAGAAACACTGAGAAACTGTAGTGCTGATTTGAATTTTACAACAAGAGAAATCTGGAGTAGTAAATGTGATATCGATATTGGTTCAAATTTCAAATGAAATGGAGAAGAGAATGGAATATCAGTACTCAGTACATATGCATGTACGAAAAAAATAGATGGAGAAAGGTACATTACGCTTCCCCGTCATACTGGTACCATATGTACAATGTACATTCTTCATCTTGATCTCAGAGCTATGAGCTAGGAGCTAGGAGCTAGGAGAAGAAGGAGAGTAAAGTAAAAGCTTTCTTTTAGTAAAGTAGATAAAAGTATTAAGTGAGGAGACAGATGGAGAAACGAGAGAGAAAGAGAGAGGGAGAGAGACAGATGATGTATAGGAACAACGGGATTGAGTTGAAATTGAATTTAAGGATTCATTCTTGCCACGGCATTCTTTGGATTCTCGTGGAATCAAAAGAGTCAAGGAGAAAATCTTGTGGAGAATCAATTTCTTTTTCTACATTCTACATTCTAGACACTAGACATTAGATACTAGATACGTTTCCTTTTGCTCTCTTTGTCATTTCCCTCTGCTCCTCACCAGTCAGGGCTCAAGAGTCACCAGAGAGAAAAACAGTGTAGAGTTGATCCACCATTCTTTGTCTCTCTCTCCGTTCCCTCAGTCACTCATCCAAAACCCGCTAACCTGCTTTCCCATTAACCAATCTTGTCCATCTTCTGTCCGTCCCAGGTCTCAAGTCTCAAATCTCAAGTACAAGTATTCACACTACTTTTCCTTGACTTTCTCTACTTTAGTTTTTCCAACATCTGCCCACTCTCTACTCTCTACATAGTTTCTAGATTCTAGATTCTCAACAATAGTCAAAAGTGTTCAATGTTCAGTCTAGAATCTAGAATCTAGAATTAACTAGCCACTGGTCAGCAGTTGACAAGAGCCAACAGTCTCTTTATCTTTATATTTTTACATTTCTGTATAATTATAGGGAAGGCAGAGAGAGGTTTAATTAAAACTTGAGAATGACAAAGGCAAGAACATGAACAGGAATTATTTATTCTGGTGCTCATTTAATTTCACTCTTCCACTTTTCACATATTGAATTAGCACGGGATTTTTTCCCAAATGTGTTTGTTTCTGTATACTGTATTCAGTACACATCAACAGCCGTGCGTATCTGTATTTATCAAGTGAAATGAGTGCAATTTAATACAATAATAATAACTACCTTGCCCTGCTTCGATTCACCCCAACTTGTGGTGAATCGAATGAGTTTGGAGTTTTATGTATTGAGGGGATGAATGAATGCAGGTTGAACACGCACAAGGACTTGTCTGTAGAGTGCTGTGTGTTGTGTGTTAAAAAGAAGGGAAAGAATGTGTCCAAACTGTATCGTGTATATGTTGTATGTTGCACATTATACCTGTGTGGAGTGTGGACTGTGGGCATTGTAGGGTAGGGAAAAGGAAGGAAGGAAGAGGAAGTATCCGTTTCTGTTCTCATTTGTGGTAGACTCGGTGAGATATGATGTCATGTACAAATGATGGGAACGGAGACAGACTGGCCCTCAATCCAACAATCCAACAATCCGACATTCGACAATCTACAATCCAGTTCAATGACAAGTGTAAAGTGTATTCTCCTTCCGTCCACACACAGAATGTGTCCTGTACTGTGTATCAGAGTATTGGGTCCCTAATGATTATAGCCATAATAATTATCATTATCATCACCATCATTGCCAATGTCCTTTTCCTCCTCCTATTCCAAATCCAGAGTTCTTTCCTAATCCATCTAGCATCTAGTAATCTAGCATCTAAAATCCATCTATCCATGTTTACCTATTGCCTATTGCATGCATATGTATATTCCTCCCCTTCCTTCACATTTCACATCCTTTCCAAGGTATACACACTATACAGTGTGCACTGTACACGACATTGAAAAACTCATAGCGCACCATATGTTTCCTCAAGAGTTGTCCATGTCGACTGTCGATTGTCGATACATTCTAAATTTCCAATACAAATACAGTACAGTCCAGCATTCATACGTGTTTTCTATAAGGGGAAAACCATGACAGAATCAAAACTTCACCCTCTTCACTCTTCATTCTACCCTCTTTTATCAGTACAAAGTAACAAAGACGAGAACGAGAACAAGAGCACAAGACTTCAGGTGAGATATTGCCACAGATGTTGACATTGGCACTGGCAGTAGCATGACATGACTTGAATTCTTTTCCTGAATCAAAATGAAAATGAAAATGTTGCACTTTTACACCCACCACAATATGTCTACAATACACTTTATACTCGACAAAAGTTTTTATCAGGTGCTGTACAGATGATTGTGATTATTGTGACGAAGAAAACACCTGCAACCTCCACACATGACAATGACATTGAAAATACGGATTCCGTTTTTGAGTAAGAGTTTGACAAACTACACACAATGTCAACCATGGTAATCAGAGTGGAAAGGAAGAGTAAATTTAAAAAAATCAGGAATTCTTTGATTTTTTATAAAACATTTTAGGCTGATCATAATTACAAATACACACTCATATTTATCCTAGATACATTATACAGTATGCCAATGCACAGATGTAGATGAGACAAGTTTCAAGTTTCAAGTTGCGTGTTCAAATTTTGCTTCTTGCTTTGTACTTTGTCTACAAAAAATGTATATATATAAAAAAATTCTGAAATGAATCACCATTTTATTTTTCCCTTGGTCAAAGAATTCGTCAAAGCTCAAAGCTCAAAACTCAAAGCACGCAGAATGATCAACGTGATTTAATTCTAATTTTTACTCTTCTCATCAATAATCCACATCAACATTTACATCAACATTTTACTTTTCCTCAAAGAATCTATTGTTGGTTTATCTATTGTTTTTATTTTGGTAAGGTTGACCGTTGAGTGGCTCTAATTTTTTTATGAGAGAGAAAGGGAAAGTATTGTAAAGAGGACAAGGGCATCTATGTATCTGTATCTGTACATTATGCACTGTGCATAGAGCATAGAGTATGAGTGAATGGATGGGAATATTACTGGAAATCAATGTCTCATAAATTCTATATTGGTGCAGTCTAGAGTCTAGAGTCTACTGAAAAACCAACAACCAACTGTAACTGGAATTGAAACTGGAACTGGAACGGCATGCCGTATGCATTATGAAATGAGCGAGACTTAAGTTCCAGTTTTAGTTAAGTTTTCAATGCCCGCTCTCTTTCTTTTCATGTGCAATGTACTATGTACATATGTATGCATAATACATCCATGTGCATTGTACACTGTACAGTGAGCGAGGCAACTTATCGCCTCACTCGCTTCCTTGTCTTTTTCTTGTTAATAATGTAAATCCCCGTCTATGCCCACCACAGCACAGCTCGGCACAGCACAGCAAAGTCTAGATACTAGATACTAGATACTAGATACTAAATACGTGTTACACATTTTCTGTCTCTATTTGTATTTGTATTGTAGAGTATTGAACTCTGTCCGTTTCCAGTCTCCAGTCTCCAGCCTACACATTCTTCTCATACTTCATTTATATTTAAATGTGCAAATGTTTGCACCACCACGAACCTTCAACTTGACTGTCTCCTACTGCTACTGCTACGGATACAACAACCACATCTACCACAACGTCTCCATGTCTTGTGTACTGTCTCTAATATTGCTAATGTTACTAATATTATTTTTATTTTGAGATGTTGAAATTCTTTACTTCTTTAATTCGTAGATAATCATGCAATTTTGGAACTTGGAGCTTGAAACTTTCAGCTATCATTTCTCTTGTCTTTGTATAGTATGGAAATTTCATGAGCCTTGAGCCTTGAGCCTCGAGTCTCGAGTCTCAAGTTTCTACTCATCCAAATCCTACAGTAGCATACAGCGTAAAAAGATACATGTAGAATGTAGGTTGTGAATGTATGGATAATGGATAAATAAAAAAGTGAACGGAGGGAAGAGAAAGGAAAGTGAAAGGATGCGTGAGGTAGAATGAAAGGTGAACAACAGCCTCGGACTAAACTGCAGTGGAAAAACTGGCTGTCTAAGTAAAAGAGAGAAATGATAATAAAAAGGTGAAAAAGTTGTTAATGTTATATGCATTAAATTGGGCTAGATTGGATTGGATTGGAATGGATTGAATTGTATGTATTGGTCTGGTCTGGCTCAGTGTGGTTTGGATTGGCCTGGGCTGAATTGTATAATCGAGTATCGAGTATCGAGAATCGAGTCAATGGAAAATCCTGTATCGCGGAATGAAAGTGGAGCATTAAAAATAGATGAAGGAAAATTATAGTAGAATCCAAATCCAAAGCCAAAGCCAACTTCAACTCGCACTTGCACTCTACTCGTAAAATGTGTGCACAATGTACACTGTACATATCTTCAATACAGACATAGAGACATTCATATACTCTCGTGAATCGTAATCGTAATCGTGAATGAGTGAGTGAGGAAGGAACAAGTCGTCAAAAAAACCTACTTATGAAAAAAGGATGCACCTGCATATTTTGCATCTCTCTCTCTGTTTCTGTCTCGCTCCCGCGCTTTCTCTTTCTCTTTTTTATCACTTGAGACTAATAAAACAGGGTGTAAAAACTTTGGATTGTAGATTGTAGATTGTGGATTTTGGATATTTACCCAAGTAAAATGACATGACGTGAAACTATATAGAACTGAAGTAGAAAAGTAGGAAAAACACGGGAATAATGTGTGTAATGTGTGTTTAGTATTTAGTATTTACACACATGTCTCTATATGTTGTTCCATTTTCATTTTTCAGGGGCAAATCTTTCTACATTCTACATTCTACACGCTGTTGTACTTTCACACTTTTATTAAATATGTACCTTTAAATGCAGTACAATGCAATGGAATGCACTGCACTGTATTTTGCATTTTGCAACTGTCCTCGTCCTCCTCTATCCACTTGACATTGTAGACTGTAGACTGTCTATATTTGCAAGTACAGCTCCACCGTTCAATTCAAAGTGCATAATAATAATGTGTACAATGTACAATCTACAGTCTACAGTGTATAGACGTACATACGTAGAAACGTACAAGCGTTGCAGTTGCAGACGAGGAGAGAAAATGGTGCCTGTTTATTAATTTATGACGAGGAAATGAAAAGCTGTTGCCCTTTTCCTTTCCTTATACATGTGTATACACTGTAGACTCTAGACTCTAGGCTGTAGACTGTAGACTGTGCATTGTGCATTCATATTATATTTCTTACTCTTTTTCATTCACAACTCTGAATTTCTCATACCATAATATATACGTACATACAGAGGCAGAACAACTACAACCTACAACCTACAGACGGACCAACAAATAAAAAAGCCACAACTTTCTCTTTCATTTCCCGCTCTCTCTTGGTGAGCGAGTGTCTTGTAAAGGGATTTGCCCTCGGAATGATTTCTCCTCATCAATGTCAAGTTTAATAATAATTGTTATTTGGTGGTTTAATGTTATTATCCATTTTTGGCAGTTTTGGAGTTTCCCCTCCACATGAATGGTGTTTGGTGCATCCCCTTTAAAAGTGAGAAGAATGTGACAGACAGACTGTGGGAATTTTCAACAGACAAGTGGAGGGAAGCTGAATTCTACTTTCTATCTGAAGCTGACTCTACACTCTACATTTATCATATCATATTTATCATGGTTCTTTCAGTGTTGGAGGGAAAAGGAAGGAAGGGGATTCACCTATTTATTTTTCAATTTTTTAAACTTTCTACACATTTCCCTTGCAGTGTAGAGTGTAGAGTGTCGAGTGTGCAGGTAGATAAATGGGAGAGAGTGGAGTGAAGTGGAGTGGTTAAGGATTGAGGATGAAAGCTGACTGATTATTATAGATGGATGATATGATGATAGTCAAATTGAGTAAGTAGTGGCTGTCAAAAGGAAGCAAGAGGTGGACGGTCTAAGGTAGAAATGTCTGTAGCCAGAGTAGAGAGTAGAGAGTAGAGTACCCAAGTCAGTTGGTTGTTGGTTGATAGGTGAATGGTATGTAGTATGCATGCAGGCCACGTACTTACTACTCTCACATTTGTATAATATTTCATGCACAAGAGACGGGGCTTGCAGCTCCTCACATTTAGAAACATAAACATAAATATAAGTACAAGTACAAAACAGGAACAGAAACAGAAGGAGAAACACAGAACATGAAATGGAGAACGTAGAATGTAGAAGCGAGAGATAGTCAACACACATGTATCAATGTATCAACGTATCATGATTCATGTATCACGATTCAAACTGTAGAAAAAGGAGGAGAACCAGAACCAGAGCATGTGAGAGCGAGAGTGAGTTGAGTTGTAGATAGATGGGTGGATAGATAGATAGACTTTTTTTGGTAAATGGTTTGGTGAACTGCAAAATTGACTTTATGCTAAATTATTCACAACAGCTTAGACTCTCACTACCTAGATTTATGGAAAAAACAAGTCACGAACTTTTCACCAGCCAAAACAACACACACACACACACACAAACAAACCTCTGCTCTCTTCTTCCTCTCGCTTACTTGGATTTCTTTGACTTGTCTTGTCTTGAGTCTAGAATCTAGAATCTAGAATCTAGAGTCTGGAGCTTTGACTCAACTTGTTTTTCATTTTCAATGTATCCAATTCTTACATTCTCCATTTTCCATACTCCATACGGTTTTTTATTTCTCCATGGAAATAGATTAGGTTACATGTTTCCGTCCATCAACCCTTCAACTCGGCACTAAAGCAGTACCCATGTACTTTTTCACATTTGCATTACTGTCATCATATACCATTTTCATATCCATATCCAAATCCATTTCAGAATTAAATTACGTCTTTTCCTTCAATTGATATTGATGGACAGTTCTCCATTATCCATTATGAATACTTAGTTTTCAACACCATGCACTTTAAATCAAAATATATACGCAGTGCTTTTACCGGTTTCCTTTTTACCTCTCTTTTAAATTTTGATATGGGACAAGCGGCGAGGTAAAAAGTACATGTAGAATCTAAAGTCTAGATTCTAAAGTCTAAAGTCTAGACTCTAGACTCTAGATTTAAGACTGTGGCAATAATGTAAATATAAATGCAAACAGAAGTGTACTTTCTCTGTGTCACGTGATTCTGTGGCAAATGGGATCTGGAACTGGAACTGGATAAAGATAAGACTAAGGAGGTGAAAGAGAACTAAGGAGGTGGAGATCAAGAAGAAGGGACATACATAATTTAATGAGCTCCTCATCCAGTATCAAGCAACAACCTCACTACAGAGAAGAGAATCAGATTGAATAGAAAATAGAAATGGTGATGGTGATGGTGAGGTGTTTAGGTCAAATGTAGACCCTAAGCTGATTTACTTGCTCTTATTCATCCTCTTCCTTATTTCCTTTTATGCAAGCATTGCCAATTTCAATTGCCACACTCGACACTCGACACTAGACACTCGACATCTATGGTACATCTGTGATTCGACACAAGACACAAGATCGTGTTTCCTCTCTTGCCTTTCCCCATCTTATTTTGTGATGGACAGAGAACCGGGGTTTCTTCTTGTTCCTAATTAGATGTACTTGTATATTTTGTGGATGTACTTGCACAATACTGCAGCCTTGTATGTTGTATGTCTGTTCTGTTGCTGTCGTTGTGGCCAGACCGCGAAAGTGTCTTGTGATGTCTTTGCCATGCGACATTCACTTGTTCTACCTCCAATTACAATTCAACGGGCAGACAACGCTCTGACCTCTGAACTCTAAACTCTAAACTTTAGCGTTCCTCCGTCACCTTGTTTTGTCTTTTCCACAGAAAATCCAAAATTCACGTAGAAACCCAGCCCTTTCTCTGTCACTTGTCAATCTTCAATCTTCAAGTGTCCACCTCTGCATTCACGTTTGATTTTGATTTTTTGCATTTCCTTACAGATTTTAAACCCATGATTTTGCCCATGATGTAGTATTCCATAAGAGACAGAATATATATGTGCATTTTTCATGCACCCAGTGCAAATGAATGGAATGTTATGTATTCTTTATCTAAGTCATTTTATTGGATTCCTAGATTTTTTGAAGTCGTTTCAAGTGTATAAGTTTAGGTGTGTGCCTACTGATATAGAGTATAGAGTGTAGAGTGTAGATAGATTTAGGATTTTGAAAAGAAAAAGCATGTATGGCATATGTACGAATGAGGAACAATGTGCAACGTACAACGTACAGCGTACATGGTACAGGATACAGTGTACAAAGTGGATATGTAGTATGTAGTATGTACTACGAGTATGTTGGAAGGTTCGGTATGAGTTTTGAGTTTTGAGTTTTGAGGTATGAGCCTTGAGATTGAGATTAAATCTACAATTGAATTCCCCAGTGAATATTCCTTTGACATTTCATAATGTCTATGATGTTGTTCTACAAAGCGTATGAAATCCAGAATCCAGAATCCAGAATACAAAATTTTGCTGCCTTCCTCTAACTGAATCCAGACTCTAGATTCTAGACTCTAGATTCTAGATTCTAGAGTGCAAATAGGACTAGAGAAGTAGAAAAGAGGAGTTGAATTTGTCGATATTTCCCAAACAAACTGGAAAACTGGAAATAGAAAGTGGAGAGAAAGAGAGGGAGAGAGAGAGCAAACAGACAAAGAGAGAAGGAGAAAGTGGTAGAAATTGAAATAGAGAAATGGAGAGAGGCAGAGAGAGAGATGGAGAGATGAAGAGATGGAGAGAAATCTAGCATTTTGAAGATTTGAATGGGAATTAGTAGTTATATTAACGGAGGAAGAGGAAGGAGAGAGAGGAGGATGAAGATGGGAACACAGGCATATGATAGCACTTAACCTGGCTTGGTCGGGGAAACCAAATCGAGCCAGAGCCAAAACCAGAACCAGAGCCAGAGCCAGAATCAGAGACAGAGACAGAACTACAGAGAATAGAGACACAGTCACTTTTGCTCCATAGTTCAGTTATTTAGTTTGGCCTAAGCTGAGTTTGAGTTGTTCAATGTGTAATGCTCAATGCTCAATGCTCAATGTAGAATGTAGAATCCAGTTCTACACACAAAACATTACACATTACACTATGACATATTCCAATGCAAATGTATGCATATTGATATGAATACGCAGTATAAGCTCCACACTCTACACTCTACACTCTGAACTCTAGACTATAGAAAGTAGACACACATCCACATGTACACAATATACACAGTTGTATATTGTATATGCATGCGACCAAGTGAAATTTCAAAATGGCTATGAATAATTCATGAGGCCGTCCATTTCCCATTTCCTACCACTTCAAATCGAATGCCTGCCTTTTACTCCCTTCATTCTGCCTTTTTCCTCCACGACAACGACAACGACAACGACAACGAGAGACAGAGACAACAAGAAAGAAAAGAGGTAAGAGAACGACTACAAAGTGGCTGCGCCCTGCACTCGAAACTCGAAACAACAGTAAACTGTAAAACTGTTTGTATTTCTATTTCTGTGTTTGTGTCTGACTCTGTCTTTGATTCTAATTCCAAACCTCTGTATTCTGTATTATCGTTACTATCACTACGATTATGATTATGATTGCTTTTAACTACAAATATCAAGGTATTTAAAGAACAAAGCTTATCAACTAAAATTACAAAAATACAAAAGTCCCGAGTCTTTCTAGAGTCCAGAGTTACAAGCCCAAACGGAATCGGAAGTTGAAACTAAACTATTTGCAACTAAATATGAAAATGTTTATTTGAAATCAAAAGGTTTTTGGTTTTTCATTTCCTCAACTTGGGAACGTATGAATACAATCTAGAATGTACAAAGACGTTTTTTCATACACCAAACACGAAAGGCAGTGTTATTGTGTCATGTTGTTTTTTTGTCTGTAGTTGGTTGCTGGTTGCTGGTAAATACTTGAGCATAGCATGCCCTGGCTGGGCTGGTTGCATTGCATAAGTTGGCCTAGGCTGAGCACAAGATGATGAATTTTTGATGCATTCTCAATATTTATCATGGTCTGTTTGTCTTGTTTCTCTTTCTTTTATGTGTAGGACGTAGTGTGCCGTGTGTGCAGTTTGTAGTTTGTAGTTTGCAGGAAAGTATGGACAAAGGAAAAGGTTCCTTTCTTCTTTCACCTCCATACTCCGTACGCTGCACACTGTACTCTGTACACAGTACATGTAGTGTCAAAACATGCAGCGCTATTGCTATTGGCTTTGGTGTTTGGGTGCGTCTGTTGAATTATGAACGGCAGCTATCAGCTCTCAACTCTCAACTGCACATTGTACATTGTACATACATTTTACATTTTACACATTCTACTATTCCTACGCACCAACCACCAACACACCCTATCCTTACTTTTCTCCTTCAGCTAAGGGAGACGACTCTCGACTCTAGATTCTAGATTCTAGACTGAATTCAGAAATCAACTTGATTCCATTCTTTCCTTTTTCCTTGACTCTCTTCCTTTTTTGTAGATAAACATGTACAAAGAGGTTTTATATGAAATAGATCTATCAACTGGATACTGGATCCTGGATCCTTTGAAAAAGAAACAAATTTTTACTACCGTTTGCACGCATCAAAAATTAAAACTTTGTGTAGAATGTAGAATGTAGAATGTAGAAGACTAGCACAAAACTGACATGTCCAATGTCCAAGTTTCAATCAAACCGCTTTCACAAATTATCGAGCTAGCTGTTTTATTTTTATGGGCAGAAGAAGAATTATATCAGCCGAGCCGTAGAACTAGAATTTAGAATCAGAACCAGAATCAGAACCAGTAGCTGGAAATATCAGTAGTCAAAATGATCTTGTCTACTGTCTACTCTTTAATCGTATTCGTATTCGTAAATTGACTGCCGCTTGTTTATTTCAATTTCAATGGGATATGGGAGGATGTCGGTGTCGGTGTCGGTGAATTTGACAAGAGAAAGGGAGAGAGATTAGCTTTAACTGTATAAGTAGTGAGTAGTGAGTAGTGTGTAGTGTGTAGTGTGTACAAGTTTGGAGTTGATAGTGACTGTGACTGTAACTATGTTTTGATGGGTTCAATCAATCTAGCAGGAGTTACATTAACTTGTTATCAAAATCAAATTAGCGAGTCGCACCATCCACCATCCACCAGACATTATAAATTATAATATACAATAAAACACGAGGAACAAGGCACAGCATCTCTTGTTGTCTCTTTTATTTATTTTGTTGTTGGACAAAGTGGAGGCGTGAGCTGGAGTTGGGGCAGCGGCAGGCTCTTTGTTCATCTCAAGTACATCAAGTGGATTATACGATATACATATAGATGCATGTAAATAGATTTATACTAGAGATTGGAGGTTGCAGATTAGAGATTGGAGATCAGAAGCACAAGTGAAAAGTAAAAGGGGGACTCTGTTCATCTAGATTCTATAGATTCTAGATTCTAGATAACAAGTCATGCATGTGCAATGTTTATACATTTAAAGGGCAATGAATACAAATATACACAGCATATAGCATATACCATATACCATGTATATATAGATTGTAGATTGTAGATACATAGAGGAGGTCGGACATGTTGTGATTTGTTAAGTGTCGGGGGGTTCTCTTTCAAACCGTCCGTCCACTGTCACATCACAATCCTCATCATCATCATCATCCCAACCAATTCAGTCATAATCGCCGAATAATAATATTTACAATATGTATAAACTCCCGCTCCTCTCTCATAATTATTTCCAGCTTCGTCTTATGCATGTATCAACATCACACCCGACAACTGTCACCCGTCACCCATCACCTCCACCGTCATCCGATGATCATGATCATGAATGAACCATGTACAAATTATTCAAATATTATTTGAATTAGACACCGTCCTGTCAAATGACCATTCTCTTTCTATTTTCTATTTTCTATGCTCGACATTTCCTTTTCAAATCCCACTACATATAAATATAACGCACTAACAATTGTAAATATAAATCCCATATTGTATTTTGTGTACATGTCCCTTCCTTTAGCATGTGATTATCGTCTATAGTCTATAGTCTATACTGTATAAAATAGTCTGTGGGATAATGCGTTGCATGTCTTGATTCATTTCCCTTTGGAGGAATTCACAGCAGCAGCAGCAGCAGCGAGAGAAGGAGAAATAAAAGTCATTCCGCTCAACTTGGCTCGAGTCTCGAGCTGGAATCTGGAATCGTTTCGTATCCTTTGGCGTGGCGTGGTTTGGTTTGGTTTTGTTTGGCTTGACTTGGTGAGTGGTGTAAAAATATCCGGAAATTTTGTGGTACGGCACGTGTGTGGTCGTGTGCTACAAACTATAAACTACAAAATACAAACGCCAAATAGCAAAACTCTCACTCAGGATCCCGGGAATTGGAAATTGGAATTCTAAAGTTACGCAGTAGCACCATCGCACGATTCTAGAATCTAGACTCGAAACTCTCGACTCTCGACTCTCGACTTGTGCTTTCTCATTTCCTTTTTCCACTGACACTAGAAACTACAAACTACAGACTAGACACTAGCAACTAGAAACTAGCTGTACCTAAAAAGAGAAAGAGTAGAGATATGTGGCATGTTTTTGTCTATGTGGAAACATTCGGCAGTTATGATTGGATATGAGACCCCAAGACCCATTCAAAGTCCCAAGCAATACAAACAGTAATAGCAATTTTAATGGTTATACAACTACCAATGTCAATGACAATCCCACTGACAACGGCAGTTGCAATGGCAATGAATGTAAATGAATGTAACAAGTGAATATTACGAGTTGTATGTAGTATGTATATAGAGAATGGAGAATGGAGAACGGAACAAGAACAAATGGGAGGACAAATAGAGCACAGCAGGAAAGCGTGGAGTGGAGAGGCTTGGTGCTCGGTGGAATGAGGCAGGAGGAGAGAAAGAGATACAGTTGTAATCTCTCGGGAGTCAAATTATCTATAGACGGAGACAGAGAAAGAGATAGAGAAAGAGGGAGAGAGCGAATAATGGGGAAAATAATACAGTGTGCACTGTGCACAGTATATAATGTATAATGCTACAGATACACCCAGCTTCATCCTCATCCCCATACTCCATACTAGTACTCATACGCGGCCTCGGCCTCTTCCCACCTTCTAAATAGGATGAGGTTCGGAATAATTACGGAAATCGGTAATAAATCAAATTGGCTTACTGCCTCTGACTCCCATATGATCTGTCATCCTCCTTCACCAAATGCCAAATACATCCAGCCACATGTATCTACTACCTCTTTTACGTTCTATGTTATAACCAGCGTAGAAAGTAGAAAGGAAATGCCCGGACCAACCAGCAAAACAAAACAAAACACATGCATTATAAACATTGATAAAAGGAGGATTGAGAGTTGAGAACCCCTATGAACAAGGAAATAACAAGTGTTGTATTTTGTATTAAATCCACTCCAAATCCAAATCCAAATCTAAATCCACTCACTAATATTATTATTATTATTACTCTCTCTGTGACTTGTGTTTACCATGTAATACAAATCTATTTTGTTCATATGGAGAGAAGATTCATTCATTCATTCATTTTATTACAGTTGGATACAATTTGTGCAAACTGCAAACAATGCAGAGTGCAGAGTGTAGAATGTACAGTGATTCAAATAACCAATACCAATATGTTCAAGGCTCATTGAGTTTGGAGTTTGGAGGTTTGTGCTTTGTGTTTTGTGTTTTGAGTTTCAGCTAATAAATAAATGTCTAAATGACAAAATAATGAAGCCTCCTGCTTTCCTCTGTAGTGTAAAATGTGCTTTAAATATTTTTTACTGCTCGTGTCTTGTGCTTAGCCAATTTCTTGATGCCCTGATATTTGAATATTTGCTGAAATGCAGTTTCATCCATTTATTTTATATTATTTTGTATGGTGCTGCATAATATTCCCACGTGGTAAGAAGTAAGAAACACGTAAAAACTTTACACAATGATATAGAGATGGAAATGAGATTCAAAGAGAGAGAGAAAAAGAGAGAGAGTTGGAGAGTGCAAATGCAAATGGTTAATGCAGCTGTGAATTTGGAATTCCCTGACATACGCACATGTCTATACCACAAGTGTATCAGCAGAGTGTAGAGTGTAGACTGTAGACTGTAGATTGTAGATTGTAGATTGTACATGTGCAGCACATGCAGAATGTAGAGAAAACAGTGAAAGTAGAGAGACATTTAATGGGATTGAAAGTGACCAAAGAAGATTGAATTTTGATTTTTTCCCTTTTGGTTTCCTTTGCTTTGGTTTTCCCTCTACCTTTATTTTGAGGAAAGGAGGAAAAGACTGTGTGCGTATCTCGGTGTGTTGTGTGTTGTTTGTTGATTTTTGCTGACACTGACTTGAGGGTTCTCCTCCTCCAAGTTTCCAAGCTCCCAACCTTCCAAGCTAAACGAGTCAACATGGATCTTGAGTTTGAGTTTGCCACTGCAGAACAACGTACAACCTCTGTTCAGTGTTCTGTTTTCACCGTACTTTGTACATGTGTGCGTAAGAATGTAAGTAGTATGTATGACGTGCGTGGATATACCCTGTAGTCCTAGTTCTAGTTCTGGTTCTGGTTCTAGTGCCAGAGCCCGTGTGATGTGATGGGATGGGATTCAGTTGAATGTTAACACAGAGAACAGAGAGAGAAAAGGACTAGACTCTAGAACCTAGACTGTAGACTGTAGACTGTAGACTTTTGGACTTTTGGATCAATATTAAAAGCTTGCGTTTCCTTTCTCCTCTTCCACTCGTCTTTTCCCCTTCTCTTCAACACTACAAACTACACACTCACATGTACATTGTACATGTACTGGTACTGGTTTTTGCAGTAAAACACACACTTTTTCTTTCGTAACCATCAAGAGGAAATAAGAGAAAGAAAAGAAAAAAAGGAAGGAAGAAACTGGGAACAAACCAAAGAAACTAAGGTTTTGTTCCCGCTTTCCGCTATTTGTAGTTTTTACAAGTAAATTTTCTTTGTTAGTATTCTCATTCCTTTTCTTGTGGTTGTTGTTTTTCTATGGCAGTATCACAAGGAACAAGTCACAAGTCTGAAGGAAACAGAGCATCAGGCGTAATATAATATAAAATACTGATATAAAAAGTAGCATAAGTATATCATGTGATATGATACAAGGTATCCATATTCCATATGATATCTACATTATCCATTATCCATTATCCGTACACTATTACTTGAGAAGGCTGTAATCCAATCGTTCTCTCCAAATAGGATCTCTGTAAGCTCCTGAATTTGCTTCCTGTCAACCTTATTTTGTCTAAACCTTCTTTTCTTTCCCTTTTTCAACTCTCTTGCCTCATCCTCTTTCCCCCCATTCTACATTCTACATCCTATTTTTATACACTCCACAACTGATGCTGCTACCGTCAACCGAGGATGATAAACATGATGCACCGTGGCCGTACAGAAAAAGGAAATACCATTATTCAAAGATGCATCTCTTCTCTCTCACCATCGCACTATTCCCAGACATTCTTCAGATTTAGATTTCAGACTTTAGACCCATGTGCTAAATACAGAAAACACCAATACCTCATAATTCTCACTAGAAAACAACAACAAAGAAAAGAATTGACAAACAATGTTCAATGTTCAAGTTACGGATGCTCTCTATGTTGTATGTGCTCTATGTGAAATTCAATAAATACGAGCTACGGGATAAAATTGAGGGATGCTGCAGTAGAGTAATAATAATATTAATAATTGGAAATGTTCCTCGTATTCAGGAAAGTACAATGTTGACTGGAGTTGACTGTAGTTGAGTTGAGTTGAGTTGGTGTGTGGGAAATGGGGAATGGAGAAATATTTGATTCTGATTATAATTTGAGGTAATGGATGCCGTAATAATAAAACCTAAGTGTAACGATTCAAGATTGCAATGACATGATGTTGGGAGTAGGAGGATGGAGAATGGAACAAGATGATGATGGTGATGGTGAAACTACAATCTACGATCCACAATCCACAATCTACAGCTTCATTTCCCGTACAATGTACATGGAATGAATTTGGGTGGTCTGAGAGTCTCGAGTTTGTGCATGTGTGTGGTTGTTTTTAAGTGAAGGAATATTACGGGGATTCCGTATTGTACATTGCACCGTATTTTGTATATTCGTACATTGTATTTTGTGAAGGAGAAAAGAGGGATCGGTGAAAGCCATTGTGTGGAATGAATATGGTTGGTGGTACGGTACAAACTGCACACAGAACAGCACACCACATACAATCACAAGTACAAATAGGAATAGGAATACAAGTACAAGGGAAGAAGAGAAGAAGAAATAATGGTTGTGGGGATGACTCGTTGGTTTTCGTTTTTTTCTCCATGTGCTGACTGCCGGAGCAATAAGGAGAGGAAGGAGAGGAAGAGGAGTAGGAGGGAAAGGAGATGAAGAGAAGAAAGAGAAGAAAGAGAAGAAAGAGAAAATTAGAGTCAAAGTATCTATATGCATGTGTGTATGTATGTGTGCATGTTGGCTTGTTGGTTGGTTCAGTGTTCAGTGTTTGGTGTTTCGACTATAAAACGAGGTAAAGTTATAGACTCTCTTGATGCTTGGGTTATGGTGCCTCTTGGGCTTAATTTTGAGGGAAATTGTCTGATGTAAGGAGAGAGTATTGGGAAGCCAAAATGATCCTTTGAAATTTCTCCCATGACTAGAAAAGTCACGAAGACCATAAAATGCGCGTAAAATTCTATACACATACCACAAAACACCAACACAGACATTCTACACACACTCATACGTATATCCCCACATTCCCATACACTCTTCGCCTTTCATCTACATCCATGATCCATCTCAAATCTAGAATCTAGAATCTACAGTCTACAATCTACAATCTAAAACGTACAGTGCACAATTTATCTATACTCTGCACTACCAGCAATAAGCTGATATATCAGGAAGAGTCGAACAGGAACACGGCCAAAAAGTTAAAAGGGAGAAGGAGAAAGAGAAAGAGAAAGAGAAAGCATCTCTCTATATTTTCTTCCGTTCTCCGTTGTTCGTTCGAAATCCAACATCCAACATCCGACATCTCTGTCCTCCTTCTTTCTTTTCCCAGTGCAGATCCAAAAAGATCCTAAGATCCAAGATCCAAGATTCAAGATTGCACTGCATTGCATTGCAACGTCTTTCCTCCTGCTTTCCTTTTTAGTGCACTCTGTCTCATTGTATAATCTTTGATCAGACTAGAAAATACAGGCTGTGTTCTCTCCATTTTGTATTTTCCATTCCATCACAGTCATTCCCTTCCTCAATGCCTACAGTCTACAGTCTACACGTCCATTTTCCAACGACTAGTTTGTCCCTCCGCATCAAACAATCCTATTAACTCGCTCACTCACTCGCCTCATTCTCTTTTGTCTTTTGGCGTTGGGCTTACAAGATGCAAGAGCGGAACACATGACATCAAATTACTAATCACATGTATGATATACTCTGTATCTGCATCTTCATCGGAATTCTCATTCATTCAATTATCAATTTAATCTCTCTTTCCAAAGTCAAACTGCACTTGAATTGACATATAGAATTATGCCGATTTTCTACATGTGACATTTCAAGTGAATCCTGAGATTCGTACAAATTGGCCTACAGTTTTGCTTTGAAACTTTATACAGTGAATAATTAAGAAAATATAGAAACTAGAGAAAGCAGTGGAAAGCTTGAAATGCAGTGGTGAAGAAACAAACTAGATGCAGGACATAGACAAATACGTACGTATGCTCCATGTTGGTGCAATTCTAGAATCTATAATCTAGAATCTAGATGTGAAAATTGCGTAGACGCTCAAATTCAAAGTGGAAGAGGGAAATGGGAAATTGTGGGCTGTGGGCATCTTGATATGAAAAATTCATAGCCTGTCTGATTTATGAGAATTTGTCTTTGACGTTGACGTCTTGTGGGGTCTGGTCTGGTCTGGTTTGGTCTGGTTGGGTTGGGTTTGCTGTGCATGTTGTTGGTAGAATGTAGAAATTGGAATGGAGAATGTAGAAAAGGGTAAACCTCCAACTACTGATGCTCCATTAGATATTCTGCGTCTAGGATATTTTGCGTGAACATGAATGTAGAATGTGGCATGTGGAATGTGCAGATGCATATTGTGCAAACTGCACACTCACGCAGTCGACATACAGTGTACAGTGAAGATTGAAGAGTAGAGAGTGTGAGATTTGTTTATTTTTTGAAGAGTTTTTGGTGATAAATATTATATATCGTACCTTATGCTATACTTATGTCTATATGTCTAGTGGAGCAATCCTGACCTGGGTCAAGTTTACAGCATGTACAGATAAAAAGGGAAAACATGTTGTTGTTTCAGTTTCAGTTTGGGTTACTCAGTTAATTTTAAATGTTGATGATGTGTGTATGTATGCATTATGTACCGTGTACATTGCATAGTGATGATGGTTGAGGAAGGTGATGTGTAATGTTAACGTATGGTATGATACACTTTAGAACTGAAACTGGAACTAGAACCCGAACTTTGACTTGAAACTGAAACTAAGCCGAAGAGCAGTACATACGAGTGACTAGAGTCTAGAGTCTAGAGTCTATACAGTCCATGGGGAAGAAAGTGTCTCGTCATCAAAATTGTATGTGACCATGTTTAATGTAAATAGTGGAGACACATCTACAACACACAACACACTACATACAAGATGCATGGCCCATGAAATTTTCAACAGGAATGAATAATGACGGGCAACGGTGAAGATGACGAAAAGGACGACAACGGTCCTCGTCTCTGCACTCTACAGTGGCGGTAAAAAATGAAGGGAAAGGACATGTGCGTACAGAAAGTTACATGTGAAGAAAAAGGTGTCGACAATAACAAGGACAAGGACAAGGAATTTAAAAGACCAAGACAACTCTCTTCTCTTCTGTTCTCAAGAGGAGAAACTAAAACTCTTTTCCTTGTTGAAAAATTTCTCATCCTGTTCCTGTGTGTTGTCGTCATCTCTTTCATCACTTCATCACTCTTCCAATGAACAATGAACATTGAACAATGAACAAGCTTCTTTTTATAGTTTTATCTAGTTTCTCTACTCATTTGATCCCATTCTCTCTCTTAATTTTTCTCCAGTTTCCCATTTCCAGTCTCCTCTTCTCAATTCTTAACTCTCAACTCTCATCCAAAGTAAAAGTAAGAGTACAAGAAAAGTGGAGGTGGAAGAAAAAGTAACAT
The DNA here is from genome assembly GCA_034698265.1 of Sminthurinus aureus. Taxonomy (NCBI): domain Eukaryota; kingdom Metazoa; phylum Arthropoda; class Collembola; order Symphypleona; family Katiannidae; genus Sminthurinus; species Sminthurinus aureus. Next base: position 13,361 of record JAQGBH010001081.1, on the reverse strand, counting down.
AGAAAAGAAGAAGTTTAGTTCCCCCTTCAACTCTTTTTTTCACCCTGCTCCAAGTTCCAAGCTCCATTCTCCATTCTCCACCTCCAAATCATCCTAATGCAAATAATGTGGATGGACTTAATTCAAGATAAACTCCTTAACGAACATCTAATTAACTTTGCTCATTCATGAACCCAAGAGCACTATTTCATCCTCATTCTTCATCATTTTACCAATTACTTTATCTCTTTTCTCCCTACTTTTTCCCTGCTTTTTTATCACATGGTAAAAGTTTTTCTTTTCTTTTTTCTACAATCAACTTAAATGCTCAAATGGCTCAAATGACAAGATAATTGTCAAGGTAATCTTTCTTAATTTCTACATTGTAGTTTGAAGTTGGTAGTACATGTTATTTTCTTTCTGTTCTCCCGACATTTGACTCCTTTTTTCGCATTCTTTCTTGTAATGTGTACACTAATATTATGATCTAGAATCTAGGAGCAATTAAATCTATAATCTATAGTAGCAATGAAATAAAGTGAAAACTGACCTGTGTACATCTCCGCATGGGGTCTGGTCCTCTGTAGGTGGGGGAATATCGCCCAGGGAAGCAGGATCCAGGAGATGAATTGGATAAACCCAGTGGTTTGCCATTCATCATTTTGTCGGATGAATACATGGCGACGGCTGTTGGGTAGTATGAAGGGCCGTTGGGTGCCCCGCCTGATGATGATACCACACACAACAACAATCAATGAATCACAAGGTCAATTAATCCTCCTTTTTTTATCCCCACTCTCTCTCTCTTTCTGCACGGCAAAAAGGTAAAGAAGAGACACTACATGAGAACAACTGTTTTTCCTAAATGAAAAACAAACTATGCACAAGGCACAAGAGAAAGTACAAGGAAACTTGAAACAAGCAAAAGAAAAAACAAAATACAAAAAATAAAAAGCAATGCAAAAGGTCAACCGAATCTTGAATTTATAATAATAATCTACTCAATCATCAATTAATTACAGGTCAAAATCAGAAATTTACGGGTAGAGCAAACAAAGTCAAAGGTCAAAACACTCAAAACCAACTTATTCAGATTCAGAGTAAACTATATAATAAAACTATATAATAAACGAGTAGCATTTTATCAGAATTCAGAATGAATATCAACAGGATTATTATTACTATTACTATTAGCAGTAGCAACGAAAGACGAAAGAAGAGCAAGAGCAAGAAGAAGAGGAGGAAGAAGAAGCGTCTCTATTATCAATTATGTATACAAGTTTTCAAATCAATCATCAAACCTCGGTGCATCATTGCAACTTCCGTTGTTGATTTTCCCTCGTTAAGTTCAGTTTAGTTGAGCTCTTTCGGCTCTCTCTTTCCGTCTATTTAACAGGAGAGTGAAAGAGAGGGAGACGGAGAGAGATAAATCGTCCAACTCGGTTCCTCTTCTGTCAACTTGGTCAATCAAATGAACGATCAATATTCCGGACCCGCCAAAAAATTATAATGATGATACAGTTTTACTACTACTTTTCTTATTATTATCCTTATTATTGCTTGGATTTAATCTTTTCACAGTTTTTTCTGTTATACTTAATATTTGTTACACTATTTTTAGTTTTTTAAGTAATGTCAGTGTCATTGTAAATATGGCACGATAAATATATATTAAAAAACTACTTGAATAAGTAAATATTATGACAACTTGAAATGTTTTTGATTCAAATAGTATAGTCTTTAGTCTTTAGACAAACGTCTTTTGTCTTTTTATCTCTGGTACATTCTGAGTTGAAGAATTCTGAGCAGATGCAAATGACTAAAATTGACTAAAATTGTGACTAGTTTATCATATTTTTTGGTAGAAGAATTCAAAGTCAAAATAATTTATTCAGTGGCTGGTTTTGATTTGTAGTTTGATTACGGTTTTGATTACGATTTTGATAGTGACAATGAGAATGAAATTGTGTTTCCATCATTTTACGATAATATTAGAAAATATCAGTTTCTACTTGTTAGTTTTAGTTCACACTGCACATTTAAAATTCAAGTACATCACTTTTGACTGTTGAGCATTCAAGTTTCAAGTTGCACTGAAATAGTTATCTTCATTTGATTTAATTTAATTTAATATGCACAACTTTTCGCGGGTAACTTTGGTACAATACACGATTCTTGTTTCTTGTTATTTTGTCTTTACTCCGTCGACAGTTATCAATAATCAAGTACTCTTACTGATTTTTATCCTGTTAATCGCATGAATTATAGCTGCGATTGACTAGCCACGTTTTTATTCCCATATTTAAATATTCCAATATTCAAGATAAAACACGAGTATTCAAAGTCAAATTCCGTCAGTCCAAAGTGCCAATGTGTTTTGAAGAATATAAATGTGATATGTTTGGATCATCTTGGACTAGAATAAACAAATAAGATCCCTTTCTGTTTAAAAACAGGAGCACTCTTAACTCAAAACTCAAAACACATTTAAACCAAAAGACACGGCAAAACAATAAATATTCAAGAAAATACAGAGAAATCCAAGTCCAAGTCACCGAAGGAATGTCAAGAGTTTAGTTTAGTTTACAACTTTAAAAAGTTTGAAAACGGTTGAAAAGTTCACATGTCTGAGGATGAAAGTTGTGGTATCTTGTGGGTTGTATGAGTGTGAGTGTTTTTATTTGATCTACGGTCTTTTTGAATTGGAATGTTGCTGTTGTTGTTTTTGTTTTGGTTGATGTTGATTTTGACTGGTTGCACCTGGACTGCGGAAGATTATTGACTGAGCTGAACAATCGTCCCGGTCTTTATATTAGCTATTTTTCCTCCAACTAAAACTCACTCACTCAGTTTAACAGAGTGAAAGAGGAAAGAAGAGTGCATGTTTTTCTGTGTGTAGGATGTAGACTGTAGACTGTAGGCTGTAGGCTGTGTCTATACCTATCTCTATCTATAGCATGGAATGGAATGGAATAATATTGTTCAGTATCCGTTTTCTATTGCACGGCATCGCACTGTACACAGTACATGAAACATGGTACTTGTGTACAGTAAAGAGGATATTGATAGACCAGCCAGAGAGAGAGAGAGAAAAGGCTATATGTTTGGTTTTTATATAGGGAAAGCTCATCCAGTCAGCTCAGCTCAGTTGAGCTCAATTCAGCTCAGTAGAGTCCGTTCAGTTAGTTTCTTGTCCATATTTTCCCGATTGAGCCTCTCTGCTCGGCTCTGCTGTGGTACTCCTCTCTACCGTCTCGGCGCAAGTCCTTGCCTTTGAGAGAAGGAGAGAACTCCGCCTCAAACTCGGAGAAAAACTCCGCCATCCAAAATTACAGCCAGGCAACAGATCTCCTCCTTCATTCCTTCTCTCTTCTCCTTCTTCCTTTCCTTCTACCACGTTAACCAACTCTTACACTTTCTTACTCATACAAATACAACATGAAACTGGGGGAAAGTAGTGATACTTGATGTAGTAATACTGCAGTTACATTGGCTTGTCCATTCTCCATTCTATATTCAATATTAGACCATTTGGACCGTAATAAAGATAACCTTGCTATTTTCCCATTTTTTCGAAAAAAACTACACTTTTTACACTGTCCTTTTCCTTGATCCTTGATATAAAGTAATTAGTCCTCTTAGTCCTTTCTCCTTTCACTTTTCTTGAATTAATTTCACTTGTGCAGATTTTCAAAGGACTTATTAATCGGTTATTTATTTATTTATTTGTGTACCCACAAATCCCACTGGATTATGTACCATAAAAATCATAAAGTCTCCCACTGTGTTGTGATATGTAGGTAATTTGATACGGATCTCTATTACGCTGTTTAGATGTTTGTTTGGATTTTGGATTTTGTCACCCACATACAAAAACACACAAACAAATCTGTCGTCCTCGTCTCTTTGATGTCTCCTACTCTTTTTCACCTTTTCACATCCGAATATTGCATAATCTCTCACTAGTCCACTAGTCTAGTAGTCCTTCGCTTCTGCTTCTGTGGACTGTTGACAAATAGCAAATGGTTTAGACTCATTAGAGTTTTGAATTTTTGGTATGCGGTGTCTGGTTTCTACTCCACACGATGTCCTGACGTCCTACACAAAACACAAAACACAAACAGTCAACAACTGACATGTCTAATGTTTAATGTTCACCTAGATATTAATTTTTTTTCTCCTCTTGTGTTAACACACAGTTGAAGAGGAAATAGTTGAGCAATTTTAGTCCGAATGCACTTTAAACTATAAACTTGAACAAACACAGGTAATACATAATTTTATGTATTATGAGTTCCAAGAACTCGTTTCATATGCCGTTTTCTATTTCCTACCCCGTACTTTGTATTTCCTTGTAGTTTTCTGAAAAACTGTTGATAAGACAGATTATCAAATCTTTACTGGTTTGTGAAGCAATTATGTGAAATCTTCAATGGAAATATTGAAATCCAGTTTCCAGTTTTGCTGGAAATGGGTAAGATTCAAAGCTCAAAGTTCAAAGTTCAAAGTTGATGCAAGAATCAAGAATAGCTAATCATTAGGAGGATTTCCCTTTCCCCTTTTAAATTTAGCTGAACCGAGTTTTGGGACTTGATTTGTTTTGAATTTTGAATTTTGATTATGCTCCAGCTAATGCTAATCCGCTTACAATTTTTCAACTACTTGAGTTATAAGCACACTGATTTGCGAATTTAATCATCTTAATCGTCATGTGTTATGTGTTTATTGCGGACTTGATTGTAGAAATCAGAGTTTGGATTATACATCCACATCATCTGGTTTAAATCGGGCTAAAGTGTCTAATAAAAGCTGTAGTGTGTAGGGAAATGATGCATATTGTTTATTTTACAAAGTACATGGATAATATTTCTTTTTTATTGACATGGTAAAAAATCAGAAAATCAGACAGCGAGAGAAGAACAGAGAGGCAAAAAAGAAAAGGCATTCATGACGAGGGCAATGTTTTGACACTTGAAATGACATTATTGTGTAATTCGTCGTCATTTTTGTTTTGTTTGTTCCCTGGTCCCTTTGATGCTTGATGCATTTAGAGAATACAGAAAAAAGAGCAGAGGAAGAAGAAGAAGTGGGTAGATGTCTATAATCATATAAGGTGTATAGTGTAAGTATATATAACAGTTGTTGTTGTGTAGGTGATAATAGGCTCAAGCCGCTTACGCTTTACATTGGACGTTGGACATTGGACATTGGTGGAGATAGCCTTCATACAATATACATATCGTGTCTGTATTATGTATCATTTTTACATATCCGCACAGTGTACAGTGTACAATGTGCGGGGTACATAAATATTATGTATGTGAAAGAGAGAGGGTACTCAACTCGGATCCGATTCTCGATTCTCGATTCTCGGGGATTGAGCAATACAAAACATGGATAAGGTATGTGCATCCGTCCATCTATTCTATATTTATGCATGTACTCCATACTCCGTGGCTCATGTTATTGGCCTGATAGAAGCTCATACATACATACAAAATACAGCACATAACAAAGAGAAGGAACGAAGAACGGAGACAACGTTACAGTTAGAGTTAGAGTCAGAATTCAGAATTCATTGATTGTGGCTGACAGTCGCTTCATAAAATTATTCAACGATAAGCACTCTCGCTCTCTTTCTCTCACTTTTTACCATACTATTCATGTGTGTATTCCCGTATTCCCGGTTCTCTATTCTCTCTTCTGTAGTGTACGGTGTACAGTGTACAGTGACAATAGAAAAGACACTCACTCCCTGTTGCTGTTTCTGTTTCTGCTCCTGCTTACTGTTTACTGCTCTTTTCCCTGCTCTCAAATCCACATAAGCGGCCATACTCAATACTCAACTACTCATGTACATATCCCACTCGTTTTTTATTTCACTCACTCTCAGCCCATTCAACCTTTTACTTTTTAACTCGTGTACAAAGGAGCCGAATTTTATGCACATGAAAACATCCTCTTTTCTTCTCACTCTCTCTCCTTTTCACTCTTGTCGCTTTCCATGCCCAATAAACACACACATAGGCAGTAGGCAGTAGACAGTAGGCAGACTGAGCAACTTGCACTTGTACATTGTACACGTTTTATTCATTTTATTCAAAGCTTTTGTGTTTTGTGTATGCTCATAATATTTTGAATTGTATTGAATGTACATTACACATTGTACATTGTACATGTATCCATGTGTGTTGTGCTGTATTTTTTGCTATTTCTAACTAACGACGTCAATATTATATATTATATTATATTATATAATACTCAAAAGACTAGATTTTCAATTCTAGATTCTAGATTCTAGATTGTAGGTACACTTGGGACAAAATCATGCAGATTGGAATAAAAACAGTCGAGTAATATTGTTAAATGTTTTCAAAGCATATACTATAGACACTTATCAATCAGCTTTTGAATGAAATGCACAACAACAACAAGGACAACAGTAATAAAATATAGACTAATGTAGCTGCATCAATCAACTTTTCTAATAAAATATTAGACAAGTGCTTTATAAAATTGAAGCCAAAACTTCATGTGGATTCAAAAGTTATCACAAGGTATGAATTTTCAAAACTCAATGCATAATGTAGCCAAAATTCATAAATTCGTATAAAATCGGTCGGAAATTCCAGATTCCAGATTCTAGATTCCAGCGTGGGTTTTGAGTCTTGAGTGTATGTAACATATTGTTTAGTGTCTATTAAATTACGCGAAAGAATCCAAAGAATTTGGAATCCGGGGAATTTTATTTCTCCTCCAGAGTCTAGAGTGTAGAGCCTAGAGTCTAGAATTTCAAAAGAGAAACGGGCAATTAACCAGTTAACTATTTTCACTGGAGGAAACGCAACATGACATGGCATAAATGAGCGGAATCATCACAGTTGATAGTTGATGGTTGAGGGTTGACATGAAAATAGAGAGAGAGAGAGAGAGAGAGAGAGAGAGAGAAAAGAACCAAAGTCTATTATGTGGGGAACAAGAGAATGAGAGTGCACAACAGGATTTCTTTGTTCAATGAATTTAGTAAACAGTAAAAAAATCCAATAAATGTCTCAGAGACACTACGGCTGAGCTGAGCTGCCCCTCTTCTATATATATTCTGTATACATACAATAAACATGTGTGTTTAGTCAACTTTGGTCGAGTCCCCTTTTTATTTATATCCATGCCTCTGCCTCTGCACTGCTCGCTCCTTTCTACATTCTACATAGTAAACACTAAGCATTGAGCACTGAGCACTAAATATCAATGTAACAGCATCATGTATCATATGTATATCCAATCGCATATCGTCATATCGTATCGTAATATTGTTTTGTATTTTGTACTTTGTACTTTGTATTTTGTCATTTTGTCCATCACGGAACTGCGAACATGGAACGGGCTGGGTCTGGGCTTTGCTCTCTTTTCTTTTCATATGCACAACACTTTTACTTAACTACAGTCTGTGCTTTATGCACCATCTACTCATATTTGATTTGTATATGTATATTATATGTGCATGCGTACATAATGTACTATGTATGAAGTTTGATATGAGCAAAATATTCTGTGCAGCCAACAACCAGCAACCAACCCAAGTCTCAAGTCTCAAGAGAGATGAATATTGTGAATACATGGGTAAATGTATAAGAGTATTAAAATGTGTATGTGTAAGAGTATTAAGATACATTCCAATGTCCTACGTCCTACGTCCTCTAACAAGTAAGCTCCATGTGTGACGTGTGCAAAATATCAGTGGACAATTCCTCCACAGTGCACTAAACACTCAACAGCATGCTCTCTTGCTTGTTCTTTGTCTTTGTCTTTGCTCTCTCTAGCTCCCGTTTTGGTTTGGCTTGGCTTGGTTTTCTTTTCCCATTACAATTTCGTGTATTGTAAATTGTGACAGTGAGCAAAACAAAGTATAATATCTAATACAAATACAAATAAAAGCTCAAGCAGACCAAAGTAAAACAAAACACACCAAACCAATCCAATCCAGTCCAAAGCAAGCTAAGCCAAGCCAAGCCAATCGAAGCAATATGAGCAAATCATAATAGTAATAGAAATCGTCACATTTATCCGTACTTCTCACATTTACTTTTGATTTGACATGAAATATGAGACTTGAGACATGACCAGTACATCCACCATAAACTTTAAACTACACCGTATACGCACTTGTACTTTGAATTGGAATTCCGAATTCAAAACTCTAAACTCCAAATCCGAAACAACGGGACAGTACTTGAATTACTCAAATCATATATCGTGCACAGGAACTACAGTATCAGTAATTGGCCGAGCTGGATAAAGTAAAAAGTAGGCAATAGAAGCAAAAACAGAAATTGTGATATTAGCTCTCCGCCGTGTACATTCTCCGCATCGTTTACTTTCCAAAATATACAATTGAAAATACGATAGTTGTTTACATTTCATACAGATATTTGTTGATATTTTGTACAAATTGTAGTGATATAAACATCAACAGTAGAATATTTACTATCTACAGTATATAGTGGTACAAGACTAAATACCAATTCAAAACCGAATTCCAATCCGATTCTGAGGATAAACCTGAGCAAACACTGTACAAAAAAGTTTTTCTGTACAACCAATAGCATGAATGGTCTATTTTCAACTTGGTTTTATTATACGATCCGCGATACACGCTACACGTGGGCAGAAACTGCTGTAGAAATTCTGCTCTTCTTATTTTTTGAACTTGTTAATTGTGCATTGTACATTGTCCAGTGTAGAATGTAGATGGTACACAATTCCTTATTATTTAAAGTATCTTTTCACTTGTTCTTGTTGGTGACTATTTTCTGATTTGGAATGTTTATCTATATCAAATTTCTAATCCTTGTGATACCTGCAGGTTGCAAGTACGGTAATAATTATTATAATCGTATTAAATCTCCAAGGAAAATACTTGTAAAACTGTAATTACCGTGCAGAATGCAGAGCGTAGAAATGTTGCCTATAATCATGTACTGTGAATGGAAAGGAGCTGAGGAAATGAGGAATTTTAGTTGGACATTCAAAACTGTTCATTGTTCATTTCCATTGCTCATTGCTCATGAATGAAGATTCATTTGACATATAAATACAAAATACAAAGAGAGAGAGAAATACAGAAGGATCGAGGATCGAGGATTGAGAATTGAGAAGGGACTGGAAGGATCGAGATTCGAGAGGGAAAAGGACAGCAGACAGCAGCATTAGCGATAATGACAAGTGTACGTTGTTCCTACAAGGAACTTGCTAGTTCATATTGTACACAAACCAATCCCAGTGCAATCTCCAATGTTATGTAATGCAGATATGTATGCTCAATATTCAATGCTCAATACTCAAGGGGTTTGCTCTTTGCTGTTTCCCTGTTCATCCGGTATCCGGTATGTACGTAAATGTACACTGTAGTAAATATTACACATTATACAAGTGTAGACTTTAGAGAGTAGAGTGTAGAGTTGATTTGAAAGAGGAGAGAAAAAATTGGGAGTACTGAATGAATCCTCGTGTTTCGTAATGGAGAAGAAATAAACATGTAGAGTTCATTGATTCGGTCAAGGGATGAAATGGAACGGGAATGCCATAAACTATAAACTACTTATAACAGGACATTATAATGCAATCTGTGTCCAGTATCCAGTATCCATGGTTTAAAAGCTACCTATACCGATATGAAATATGGTATATATAAAACGCAGAGCTTCATGTGGACCCTTGGAGTCTCATTTCCACTTGTACACTGTCTACTGTCTACTGTCTACTTTATGTACACAACAGATGTATCAATGATATCCATGTTGTATCTAACACATGCTTATCCGCTGATTTTATTTGCCTAAATACTAAATACATGGCTCATATTCAGCTCACAGGAGGAATTCTGTATCATGTATTTACAATCTACAATTAACAATCGATTACAATTAAGTAGCATGCACAATTGTACACAGTACACACCAAAATATTGCCCCTAATGAGCAATCGTGTATCAGGTCCGTACAAGGTGCCTTGTATAATATTTTTACTTGATAAAACATGTACCTCTTAGCTGCACCATAAATGAATCCTCCTTCAAGATATTTCGTTCCTTTGCCTTTGGATTTGTGATTTATGTGCTTTTGCAAGTTTTTAGTTGTTGAAAAAGGTCCTGATTTAATTTTCTTGGAATGAAGATTACTATAAAATGTAAAAGATTACACTATATTTTACAACTTAACATTGAGCGGAAAAAATGTTGAAGATTTTCAATAGAAAAAGACCTTGATTGAAATTTCATGTGTGATACTTACAACTTACAAGCTACAAGCTGCGTGTCTTAATGGGCATATACTAGATACTAGACACTAGATACTAGATACATTTATGTACTAGAAGATTCATTACAGTGGTAATGGGGAAATGAGAGCAGGTTTTATTATGACAAAGGGAGTTTGCTTTTGATAGGAGTGGAGAGAGAGAGAGAGAAGGACAATAAGGGACATATGTTCTCTGTAGTATGTTTCTACTCCAAGGGCTATACACTATACACGCACATGATAAAAGAACGGCTCGTTCTCCCTTCAAATTTCACAGTCCACAGTCTATGGTATTGTAAGCTGGCCGGAGCTGGTAATTCACTTACAACCAAGTGTCTTTTGTATTTATGTACACAAACGGAAGGCTCATGCTCCATGTATCCACATGTATGCACGTTTATTTATATGTGTACATATATCACAGTGGTGTGTGGTAAATATCTATATCGCAAAACTCAAAGCTCAAAGCTCGCTCCCCTTGAATTGTAGAACAAGCTACTTTTGTGTCCGTATTATTTGTTATTATTATTACTATTATTGTGTCTTGTGTTGTGTGTATGAGTGGAACACATATAATAAATCCAAAATCCAATGAAAACAAAGTATTAAGCCAACAGAGAGAAGTAAAAGGAAGAGATAATACATCTGTAGATCCATTAAATAAATTTGTTTCAAAATATGAGCTCACTCCTTGATTTATAGCCATAACTTGTACCCAATGCACATTCTATATTCTATATCAACTCTCAACTACAGATATCTACAAGCTTGACTTTATTATTGCACAACAAAACGAGACAAAATGTTGTTAGCTACATTAACCTACATACTATAATATACTGATATATGCTATACACATTGCCCATCGTCCATCCTTCATGGTACATGTCCACTGTAGAACAGAGCATAAAAGACAGAAGAAGAGAAATGAGACTAAGATGAAAAGCAATTGAAAACAGAACAAGCACCATCCAGGAAAAAAGAATAACGAGTTGAAAACTTGCTGTTTCTTTGTTTTTTGTACAAAGTATCAGAATTCATGGGTCATGAAATTTTATTTATTGACCATCCAGTTTTTCCACTGAACATTTCTATTTTCTTACTTACTCCTGAGGACTCGAGACTTTGGACTCTAGACTGCAAATTATGTTCACTGTTCATTGTCTATTGTCTATCCTGTCTCTCTCTCTATCATTTTCAATTTTGAGTCTATTTTATTTTTAATGGAGCGGATTTGTTTGTTACATTTTTTAATGGAAATTGATTATGTAGTCGGTATGAATTTCTAACGTCTAATTATAAGGGCTGGCTCATGGCTCTTTTTATTCATTTAGTAGTTTGTTTTCTATTTTCTAGGTTTTGGTTAAAAAAATCTGTCTGTGTCTGTATTTGTGTTTGTGTCTGTATTTGTATAATGGAACCCATCAAATTTAATTAGACGTAAATGAACTTTTGCATATTAATTACTATTTTGCTTGTGAAAAAAGAGGACATTCTGGCGTCTTTTGTTCTGGAATACGCAATAAGGAATATTGAGCATTGAGTATTGAATATTGAATATTAAAGAATGGGATAAAAATAAGATAGCGGACAAAATCAAGCTCAACTTTTCCATTTTAATTCATTTTTTTAATTAAAACTCGGCTTGTTTCCTATTTTCTGTTTTCAATGCTTCGTTATATTTAGTGCAGACTACATAGACGCAGAATAGATTAATTGATAGTTTATAATTTATACCAAGAAACTAGAAAACCAATGTGAAAAAGCGGAAGGGAAACAATGAAACGGATCTGCTTAAGAACAACAACGAGGAAACTGAAGCAAATGGTAAAAACTTAAAGCCGGAATCGAAAATAAAATTATTACCGTGTGCCTTAATTTGGACTGAATTAGTTTTAAGCGGATTAAACTGTGTGCATGGCTTTGACATTGATATTGATATTGGTTGACTCAACTCTCAACTATTATTTCTCAACTGTTGCTCGTAATCATGATGATAACTCAAAATCCACAATCAGCTATATAGCTGTAATCTACATTCACTCCAGCAGAAGAGTCATCATTTTTATCATAAACACAGGACATTTGAGGAGGCTCAAAATATGCAAAGACATCAATGTATTGAATTGATGCATCTACAGTCTACAGTCTAGGTACATTTCAATTTTCAATCGCAAAAACTTCTCAGTGCGCACATTTTCATGAAATGGCTTGTCGCTTGTCGCTTGTCCTTTTCCAATTTTCCACATTCCACACAAGTTTCATGTTTTGTTCAAATGTCTAAAGCTGCTCTCGAAATGTGTAATGGGAGGTTAAACTCTAAATTGAATGGTGATGGCGGGACTATGAAGACTAAGTTAATGTTTTCCAACTAGAATTTAAATGGATAAACTCAAGACTTGAAACGATAGACTCGAGACTCGAGACTGTAAAATCCAGGTCATGAATTAAATGGGTTTGAATTGAAAAATAGAAATCCGTAGTCCATGTAGGATGCAGAATATGGGATGTAGGAGGATGAGAATTGAGTATTGAGAATTGAGAATGATACTCCTTTCAATATTATTAATGCATGGACAATATCATCAACTTTGGATACACCATTGAGTTTGGAGTTTGGAGTTTGGCTTGGTCAATTCAGCCAGTTAAATGTCGAATGTTTGAATGTTGAATGACATTGACAGTACTTTTCAGGCTCTATGAATAAATGTATGAGGAGAGTTTTAAAAAATCCATTTTATTGCTGGACTTGGACGCTAAAAGGGATGTAAAATGGAGTAAAGTGTACATAAAATACAATGGAAAATCGGGATCGGATCCAAATCCAAATCTCCGTATCATTTACCAGAGTCTAATAATTCAAGTTGATTACGAATTCATAGATCTGCTAAATATGTCAAATGAACGGGCTGAAATGGACTGGAATCCACAATCCAGAATTTACAATTTAGAATCTGGAATTTGGAATGTCCGTGGTCGGTGTACTCTTCTTTGTGTACAGCACTCTTTACTTTTTAGGAAGCGAAGCTGACTATTGCTTTCCTCGTGTACGGCTGTCCGTGCACATTGGGGCAATGTGAGACTACG
>JAQGBH010001080.1:0-36993 GCA_034698265.1 Sminthurinus aureus | reverse complement strand
TATACAAAAGCTGTTTTGTTTACTGTTGGAAGTATACAACATGCGTTTTGTTCATTCTTGGCAGATCTCGTACGATGTATCAAAACCTTTTTTCATTTCAACAAAAATTTTGTACGAGAAGGAAATCATATCTTAAAGTAAATCCATAATCCATATTTTAATTGCGTGGGTATACTTTTTCGTAATCGTTGATGGGTTTTTAAAATATAAAATACCTTTCGAATTTTGGAAATCTGTCGGTGTACTTAAAATTCAAGACGTTTAGTTTAATGTATCATAAATCATAATGCATAATTTTATTATGCATGTTTTTCCACTCTTTCTATGTAGATTGTGAATTCTTTTTCTTGGTGAATGGAGAATGGTGAATTAACGCTGTCGACATTGTATAGTTTTGCCGTGCCCCATTTCCACTATTCTTTCTCTTTTTTGTGTTGATTCTTGATTCTTGACTAGTTGTTGTTGATTAGGGAGAGAGTTTTCAGTCTTTGAGCATTTTGGCCTGCAATTCTACAAAACAAATTTCAAAATTAAAAACCTTTTCAGCGGAACGATTTACGTATGTTTGGCATGTTGAAAAGACAAAAAATATCTATTATTTTACCTTGAAAACGTTCAGTTTGCATTCACACATTTAAAATACAAATAGGAGTTATTATACTTTGTCTGCCAAACTGAAAAACTAGCCCAAGGAATACAACAACTGGGATTATGCTGGAAACATTAATTCGATTTACTCCTCCATTTGTCGATCTGCTGTCTCTTAATGCCATCGATCCTGGAATAACAAAACAAATACACATTATCCAAAACTCTTGATTACTTTTCATAATAAATTTTAGACTTATTGTTAGATACTTTAGTTTCAGGCTCAAGGCTCAAGAATCGTTAAATGTACCTGGCTCAAATAGTGCGGTTTTCTTGTGTACGTAGTTGGCCTCTGGAATACTTAGTTCACATTCAAAGGTGTTTGAAAATGATGACAGATTTGTATTTCTTATTGTTGTGTACGCCCACACGCTGTAACTGTATTTCACTTCATCAAACTTGACATCCACAACTGGCTCAAATCTGGAAATACATAGATTGGGAAAGAAAATGCAGAATTTAATTAATTTTCTAATTGATTCACATTGCATCTACTCTTTTACATGTACATTGACAAAACATCTATCATAAGCCACATGCCACATGCCATAACTTTAAATTGGAAAGGCTAAACCATCCACACAAAACGTAATTTTTAGTTTGCTTCGGGATTCAAGAAACTGCCCTTGCTTACTTTCACCTACACCGTACACTCAACTTTGAAACCTTTTAAATTTCTCTGTTAACGTTTCTAATGAAGCCATAAAATTTTTATGTCCTTGCTCTAGTTTCTACTTTTAGGAGCAGTGAACGTGGAACTGGAACTGTTTTTGATTCGAAAATCAAAATATACTTTCGTTTCGTTTAAAAACCCCGTAACAAATCTTTGTACGCTAAGCAATAAGCAGCAAAGCAGTACAGAATACCTAAACGATCTTGAATAAGATTTTTCAAAATTCAAAATTCAAAATATTTACAAAATTTTACAAAATATTGATTTGGTTTGTTCTTGTTGTTCCAATTCCTCCGTGTACAGCCATTATGAGAAAAAGGCATAAAATGGAGCATTATTTCATGTCTATCGCTGAAAAGGAAGAAAACTCGTAAAATACCCAGCTTAAACTGTGTAGAAAGTAGAAAGTTTGTCATTCTTCCCTGCCGTCTCATATCTCATAAACTCGTGTATTAATTCTGTCTCAGAGAAAATATGATGCAAACTGCATGTCCGTACACTGTACACCGTACATTGTACATGTTGATGTTGTGGTGGACTGAAAAGTGAAAAGTGAAACTGACGAAATGTCATATCATACAGAGTAAAGTTTATGAATATTTCCATGTGGGAAAGGAAAGTTTTCATGCTTTCCATACACGTTTTTAGCTCTTACAAAGGGAAAGTGTGTGTGTCTTTGTGTCTTTTGAGACTCGAGACTCGAGTCTTGAGATGAGTTATAAAATCAAAGTTTAGAGAAAAGTTGTACATATGTTGTGTATTTGAATTTTAGGTTGGATTTTGTTGTTAGTTTGGTGGGTTTGGGGAAGAGGATTGAAATTGGAAAATGTGTAGACTATTTTCCATTTTCCATTTTCTAGTTGAAGAAGAAGGCGACGACGAATTATTTTTACTCGGACTATTGATATGATATGTACGTTGTACGTTGTACTTATTTCCCCCTCTTTTTATCGTCCTGGTTTCCACTAGTATTACTCCTCTTTTCTTTTCTTTTTCATTTTTATTGCCCTGCATCATGAATTCAATATTGCTGAAGACTCTAGTCTGAAGACTGAAGGCTGAAGACTTGTGACAGAATGGGTCCTTAGATTGACAAGTGACATTTATTTATTTTTAGGGAAATCTCTCAGAACAATCAACTTTGGGGGAATAACAATGCATTGCAGAGTGCATAGGAATGAGAACGTTGGGAGATGGGAGATGGGGGAGGCAAAAGATATTGAAGGAACGTCAAAAATAGCCTCTGCTTTAGTTGCTCTTTCACTATTCTATTTTCTCTACTGTGTACTTTCTACTCTCTACTTTATACTCTGCCCATTTCATCGTTTCTTCTTCTTCCTTTCAAAATAAATGTTTTTCTTATCAATTTTCCCTCTTTTCATTGTTCCGATCTCAATATCATTTCCACTCTCATTCGAGTCTTTTGTCCTCCTCTTTTCACTCTCAAGTCTCGAATCTCGAATCTCAATTCTCAAGATGATGGTGATGGGAACTATTACATAATACATATCATAAGTATACGCCTGTCACATTACATTGCCCTGCTTACTGCTTATTACAATGTTAACAATTTTTTGAAACCGGTCGAGCCTCCACATTTTATTGTGCTATTACAATATTTTATGTCCCAACTCAAATGGAAAATTGACATCAGAGATTCACATGTTGATAACCGTTAACGGATACTGACAAGCGACCAGAGACAAGAGTGCTGATGATGATGCTGATTCTGATTCTGATTCTGATGACAGGAAATAAGGAAGAGATAAAGAAACTTCATTTGTAATCGTCGACAAATCGTCTGGACGTCTGGACTTTGGGCAGTGAATACTTATCATTGCTATTTTACAGCGTACATTGTTCAATCAAACCAGGATAATAAATAAGTTGTTATTGTTGAATAGCCATTAAGGAGATGATAGACAATGGACATTGGACATTGGACATGTGTGTTTTTATATTTTCCTCAACTGACAATTGACAAAGCAGTAGTCACAACATAAAGTAATATATGATGCTGTAAAAGAGTAAAAGCGGAAGAAACATTTCAAAAGCAGAAAATAGCCATAAAGACAGATTCACATCCGAATCTCTGTAATTACAGGGGAAAAACGGGGAAAAAAGAAAAACTTACTCTTGCTTTTTGTCATCTCCTTGGTACAAGATAATTCCGAGTTTTGGTTCTGGATACACTCCCTCAGCCCAACCTAATAACAAAATACAAGAAAAAGAATCCATACAAATTTTGTCCTTCATATTTAATCTTTACATAAAAATCCAGTGTTTTTCTTCTCCTTTTAAAAATTTTGTATGATATTTGAAATGACAATTTCAG
The DNA here is from genome assembly GCA_034698265.1 of Sminthurinus aureus. Classification (NCBI taxonomy): domain Eukaryota; kingdom Metazoa; phylum Arthropoda; class Collembola; order Symphypleona; family Katiannidae; genus Sminthurinus; species Sminthurinus aureus. The sequence goes on along the minus strand of JAQGBH010001080.1, from coordinate 33,337 downwards.
AAGGATTAAGGATCAAGGATCAAGAAGCAGCTTACAGGAAACATTGACGACGTTTTGTCTCGTAGACTGCACCACTTTGATCTGCATGTCTTTTTCCGGTGCTGAAATACAAAAAATAAAAAAGAGTAAATTACATTATCAATTTTTTCCGCTTGAAAAAACGGAAATTCATGCGGATCTGCATAAAGCATAAAGTTGTCTGCAATTTTAAATGCAGCTCAAAGTTCCAAGTTCCAATGCAGTATTTTCAACTTTCAATGCGTTGGGTGTGAAGACATCAAAGGGAATGAGAGGACTAATTAACTGCTCATTATTATATTATGGAAAATGGAAAAGTTTCCCTAGTTCCGTCTTCCGTCCCATTTTCCATTTTCTACTTGACTCGCCACTCTCGACTGCAGACTGCAGACTGCAGCAAAATGAATCTCTTTCTACTTTCTATAGATAATCTTAACCTGCATTCATTCAAGTTCAACTTCTGTTCCGTGTCCCCTGTCTCCTATCTTGACTCTTGTGTAAATATTAAAAGGCAAATAGGATTTCTTCTCTCAAATCTTGTTCCATCTTATCTAATCGTATATCTTTTGTCTTTAGGATGCATCTGTATTTTGTATGTTGAGCGTTGTGCGTTGTGCATGCTACTAATTTATATAACCAAATGTATCATTTTCTGCATGCCTTTTCGACTTTGTATTTTCTCTCCAGAGGTTTTTCTCCTTTCTCTAGTCTCTAGTCTTCTGTCTTGGGCGTTTATGTTTCCCTTAGAACTTGAAACTTTCCCCTCGGTTTTGTGCTGATGACAAGAGACACAAGGATTCAGAGCCAGAGTCAGAGTAAGACTTTAAACTCTTAATTAGAACTACTTTATTTACACAGCCCATAGTTCTTCGTCATCGTCTTCGACTTTGACTTTGTCATTGGCTTTGTACAATGTACAGTGTACAATGAAAATGGGGTTGCATTTGAAACTTGGTTTGGTTTGACTTGGGATTTTATACTTTATATTTCGTACCCTTTGTCATTTTCTCTGTTTCCTTCATCCCAGCAACTAACCATAAAACATAAAACATTCCCAAAACGAATTTGTTGGTGTCTCAACTCTCAACTGCAACTGTTATGCACAGTTTACACTTTACAGTTTAGATACATCTCGAATACGTCTCGAGTCTCGAGTCTCAAATGAAGATATTTCCGGTACTGAATTATGAATTAAAGGCGTAACTTTGTATCTACTTTCTGCAGTACGATGCATACCGAATACAGATATATTAATTTGTGTCTGCATCTGTATTCTGCATTTGTAGAAAAGCAATGCAGGCTTTTTAACTTGAGTCCATTTTTCTTTCTCCTTTCTCCTTCCATTCTCTTGGATACTTCAAGAGAATGAAAGGAGAAGGTTAAAGGAGAAAGAAGAAAGGGGAGTGGAAAATAAATGAAACGTAGAAACCAGCAACTATTTAGACTTTAGAGTTTAGAATTTAGAAGTAAGATGAAGGAACGACCACTGAAGTAAATTGTGAATTGTGGAGCTGGAACTGGAGCTGTGAACTTTGAAAGTGTGGAATAGGAAATCACAAGGATAATTTGCTTCCCTTCCCTTTCTCTGTCTCACCATCACCAGTTCCAAGTTCGAAGTATAATTTTTATACCGTTCTTCACAATTCTCAGGATCGGGTATTGAGTTTTGAGTTTTGAGTTTTGGGTTTCGGTCTTCGGGTTTCTCAAATTGTTCATTTCATTTCAAATTTTAGCTTGAATTCAAAGAATCAAATTCCCTTGATTCTTGATGCTCAGAGCTCAGCAACTCGAGCCTTTTGAGTTTCTGAGTTTTTGAGCATTGAGCATATTCGATTTTTAAAAGGGAAAGTGAACATCAAGTGGTGAAATAGTGGTACATGGAAATTTTATTCCCCAAAGTTTATTTTACAATTCAATTGAGATTTGACGTAAATTGAGACTTGAGACTTGAGCCAAAATAAAAGGAATGAAGAGTATATGAATTCGTATGGGATTTTATTGCGCAATCAAACAACTGCCTCCAAAGTCTCAAGTCACAAGTCTCAATTCTCAAGAAATCCAGAATCTAGAATCTAGATTCTAACTACGTAACTCTGAAAATTAAAACCACTACAAACTACAATTGTTGCTAATCAGTTTTTAACATGTGTGTACGCAGGTTGTAGATTGTAGATGTGTTATGCAAGTACGACTACAGTCTGCTTCAATCACACCAAGTACAGATGTGTATACGTTGTGCGTTGTGCACTACACATTTCCAAGTTTTCTATCCAGCATCAAGGTTTTCTCAGAGCTGAAAGTTTTTAATTTTCTTGGAATTTTCTAAATTCAAGGTTCAAGATTCTAGATTCTAGATTCAAGAGGTTGCCTCATTTATCATTTCTCATTTCAATGTTCAATGGAAATTCCATTTCCATTTTCCTGTGGTGTGGTTTCTCTCTCTAATTTTCTTGGTAGAAAATTAAAACCATGGGCAAATCTTTAAATTCCTCCCCAGCATTCTACTCTTAATTTTACATTTTCTACACAATGAGGAATCCTATCCTTTTAGAGGTGAAAATAACAAAACAAGGAGTACAAAGAATAAAGATGTTGAAGAGAAACCCCTTCCAACTTGGTTGATGGTTGATGGTTGATGGTATTTTCCTCAACATCTCGTATCTGTCTGTTGTCTGTTTATAAACATGTGTATGTGGCTTTCATTGATAAAATATCATTTATTCGTTTCTTCACTGAATCATCTCTCCAATATTCCATGCATAATAAAAACAGAATATTATGCATATTTACATGTACAGATCTTTTGACTCAAAATAAATATAAAAGGCATTATTTTTCTTTGGTACAGAAAAACTAAAGTTGATCCGTTTACTCTTGACTCTTTACTCCTCACGCCACAATCTTTAGTTTTTCTAATTACGCACTGTGATTTCTTGGTAAATGGGAAAATTACGGCGTCTCTCTCATTCCTTTGATCTTTGATTACTCGACCACTCGATACTCGATACTCATTACCAAGCATCAATGTGTTTTATTGTGACCCTTGATAACTTGATAATCCCCACAAGGTTTTAGTATTTATTTATTTCCATCCCCGCCAATTTAAATAATATTAAATATTAAATTTTCATCTAGATTCTAGATACCATACACCATATGTCATACATACATGCTCATGGGGATTCTCTGTGCAAGCTTCTTGTGAATCGTCAAGAAGCCAACGTCCAACAGTAAAAAATATTACACGTGGGATCTTCTACCCTTTTTTCTTTGACTTGTTGAGACTTTTGAGATTTGATTAAATTATGTGTTTATGTGTACATACATACTTCGTAAGTATAAATGACTGATTAATATATTTATTCCCGATAAAAAAATGTCAACAGTTTAACACGTGTTTTGATATTTGATATCCTTCATGATAATGGAATTCTTGTATGAATTGAAAGATCAAGAAGGTTTTTTATTAATACTTTTTTAACTTGCACAAAGAATACTTTGAACATAAAAAAATCATCGGCTGCGTGCTATAAGTACTTGAGGATTTTAAGTTTGAGATTTCAGTAGGATTTTGCTTCCCTTCAAATTTTAAGTGAATTTTTTGGTCACAGAAATTAAGCTATTTGCATAAAACAAGAGAACAGGAGCAAGAAAAAATCATGTGTGAACAATACAGCTGTCAGTGGGTTGCGGCCGAGGGTGGAGCCCATCCGAAATTCGCTGTTCATGCGGGAATCGACGGCTCCTCAAAACTGTACGTGGCTCGAACATGTTCAGACGAAACGGTAATTCCTGGGAAACTTCACGTCTCACACGGCGTCACCTACGTCTCTTACGCTGGAAAGGAAAAGGGCAAGAGAAGGTATGAAGTTCTCACTGCTCCACCCGGCTCCCTTTCATGGGTACCTTCCGCCTACGGACCAGTTACAGCGCATGCAGTTCCAGGAGGACGAGATCCAAGTGGAGGTAATTAAATCACAACTTAATACTAAATATTCGTAAATACTCTTAAAAATTGTTCCAAAAATTTTACACCACCCGCAACAAAGTTGTAAAGCCAGAATTTTGGCTGAATGTTTGCCAATTTTTGGTAGAATTCGGCTGCAATAGATCTTAACTGAATCCCGCGGGAAATTTTGATCGATTGGACTTGCCGTTTTTGTTTTTTCCGTTTAGATTTTGAATTTTGAATTTTGAACTTTGAATTTGTAGAGACGTATTACATTGGCCGAACAATCACTCACGATACGGTGACAGTGGGAAAAATTCATCCGAGGTGAGAGATTTTAGTTTGAACTTGAAATCATTTACATTTTACACGAGTTAAACCTTGAGCCGGATTTTTATTCGTACATGTGAAATGATTCTGTTTTCGTACTTTCTATCCTCGTCTTCGTCTTTAGTCACGGATGTTTGTACGTTCCCTATGGAGGCGATGAGCACAAGTTCACCCAGTATGAAGTTCTGGTCAAAAATCTTTATGGACAATATCTTGAAGCCCATGGATAAGCTGGACACTGGACATTGGACAGTGGATAGTTTACCCTTTGCCGTTTACACAAGATTCAATTTTTCATCTTCCTCTCGCTCTCTCTTTCTTGGACACATTCACCAGTGTAATATTTTGATCAGTAATCGGTGATTCAGCACTCATCATTTGTGATTTATGAATATATTGAAGAGCTTATGTACATGTTATTTTACAAGTTTTGATTGAATGAAATTTGAGCAATAAAAACTACCACTATACTGTAGTTTGTGCACTTTGCAAGCGAATCTTTCTCTCTCTCTCTCAAAATCTCATTCATAATTTGATTTTGTTTGTTTTCTCTAATCAAGTATTATTTTAATGCACCACATATCACAATGGCAATTTTACGTCTCTTTCGTTTTAACCAATACAAAATCAGTAATCTATTTGATGAGACAATCACTTACTCTCGGTGATTTTATGCATGTGCAACATGCTCGCTCATACGTAAATCTTTAAATTCCTCCATCATTCTGCTCTCTACTTGTCGATTGTCGATATGAGTTTTCTGCACAATACATAATCTACGAGGTGAAAATAACAAAACAGGGAGTACAAATAATAAAGAATAAAGATGCTTAAAAGAACCCCCTTCAAAACTTCAAACTTGGTTGATGCCATTTTCCTCAACATTGTCTTTGTCTGCTTACTAGTAGACACGTGTGTAAATTTGTGTGTGTGTGTTTAGTTTTCATTTTATTTTGTTCTCTTTCCTTTTCCATTCAATTTCCCAATATTAATACTCCCTGTTCTTTATAGTGGCAGTTTTACTGGATGCTGGATGAGAACACAAGGACGAGGAGGGAGAAAATGGAGAAGATGACGAGGGGAAACACAGAAACAGAAACGGAGAAGAATTAAATTCTGTACTTATTTTGATATTTGGAGAATTCTCAAAATCTCATCATCTCACATCTCAAATCTAGAATCTAGAATCTGGAATCTTTTGGAATGAATGGAATGAAAGAGGAGAAAATGAGTGAGTCTGACTAAATTAAATCCAATTTCTTTGCGTAATAACAACATGTCAAATATAAAATAGTGAATAGGGAAAGTTGAAAGTTGAGAACAAGTTGTTCTATTGTAACAATTAATAGTTTCAAGGCAATACTTTCCAGCTGCTACAACTGCAAATCATTTAAATTTCACATCCAGCATCCAGCTTATGCATTAAACACAAAACACAAAATACACGACACACCTTCGATGCACATCATGTGCATTGTGCATTCAAGTTGTGCTTCATCACCACCCCATTCCATTCCATCCCATTTTGTTTCATTTCGTTTCGACTTTTGGCTTTTGACTTTTGACGGTCCAAGTTTCTCATTTTTCCAATTTTCAAATCAAATCAAATTAAGCAACTTGAAACTTGAAATATTATTATGACAGCAGACAAACATCAAGTTTCAGGGAATGAGAAAGTTTGAGGGTTTGAGAGAGAAAATGACTTTTATAATTTTCTTTAATTTTTAACTAGACTTTTGCTTTTACTTTCTCCTTTTAAGTTTTACGTTTATGTTGTCTGTTCTCCAGACTCTAGACTGTAGACTCTGGGGAAAATTCCCTTGGCCCTTTGTCCATTAAGATTAAACTAACTTCATCACCACATCATTTCATTCAGGGAGAAATTTTAGAAAGAGAAGACGCATTTATTTGGAATTTGAACGTAGTGTTTGATGTAGATTTTCAGACATATTTCGTAGCTGTACATTGTACATTGTACATGGAAATGAAAATCCATGGAAATTCCGTAGAGAATAGTGAAAATATGGTATGAAAGGAGGCGGAAATAGTCTTGCTGTCTAGCTGCCTTGCTTTTTGCTCCTGTTGAGGATTTGGTATTTTGTAGAAAGTGGAAAGGAGCGGAAGGAAAAGTAAGTGCCTAAGTAACTCTGAGGCGGAAGGGACTGAGACTGAGACTGGTCTTTTGAGAATAGATGGAGATAGAAATATTATTCATCCATCTAAAACCTAACGTGTAACATCTGAGATGTGAGATCTGAGAGAAAAACGAAGGAGCAGTGATGCACAAGAGAGCGGAAGTGAAACGTATTCTCTTTCTCTTTCCTTCTCCCTTTTTATTCATACTTTTCGGGTAGTCTCTGTAGACTGTAGACTGTAGATTGTAGACTGTGGAGCTACTTTTTTCCTGGCGATTTTCTAAGTGAATTATATGTGCAGTGTGCACTGTAGAGTCGTCCGGTAGTCCAGTTGATTGTGAATATCTCTATCTTTTTCTGTCGGTACGTGTCATGTCATTCAGTTCAACGAGTGAAATGAGACAGACGGAACGGAACAAATTATGGATTAGTGATGAATGAAGATGGAACTTGCTCGAGCATCAGCCGAAACATTCACTCTCGTTCTCATTCTCACTCTGTCTCTTACTCATTCACTTATCCACTCGCAACTTTTGACTATCGACAATCGACACGGATGAAAAACTAAATGGAATTTGATTGACGGAATTTCCAGATTCCAGATTCTAGATTCTAGAATTTGTGGAGAATGTGTATCAAGTATAAAGTATTGACGAGCATCAAGAAAATGCAAGGCATTGTACAACATGTGTTTAGCTCGATGGCTAAAACTTTCTCTACTTTTTCTTGTCCTTTTCCCAACGGTCAAAGGTGGTCATTGGTCGTTGTTCGTTTGTGATCATGGCCTGTCTGATAATTTATTTCTGCCAATTTTTCTCGCACTTTCATTTATACAAGTGGAACGGCACAACGACAACGACATATCAAATATTATAGATATCAAAATCCGTCCACATAATTTTGTTAGGTGGAGTAGAACAAGTGCACAAAGGAAAGGGAAAAGAAGGCGGAGAAGGAGGAGGAGGTCACGTTTTATAAATTACATCACATTAGGTCCATACACGAAAAAGGGAAGGAAACAAGGAGAAAGATGACCAGACCAACCAAGAAAAAGGGCAGAGAAAGAAAAGATATTAAATCATTATTTCATATTTCAAGTCACTTTTACTTTTACTCTCACTTTCACTTTCACTTGACCAAAAAACTATTCTTTTGTTTTTTTCTGCTCCTTCCTCTGATCTCTGATTTCTGATTTCTGATTTTTTTACTTATCTCTACACCCTAGATTCTAGACTCTAGATAAGAACAAAATCAATAGGTAGATTCATATTGACCAGCAGAAAGTTCACATGGACTACACTTCCAAATTCCAAAGTTACTTGTACATAGACTACATATTGCATCCGTCTACTATCTACTATCCACTAGTATAAAGTATAAGAATTGGTATAAGTGTGATTTGATGTGCAATTACTGTTAACTTGACCATTGGCCATGCCCGCTGTATAAAGTATAAAGTATAGACTTTAGATATAAGATATTATACGTGCACACAACATACGTCTGTGAGAGCGTCCCTCTCTTTCATATCCATTTTTCTCCTAATCTCCTCCTCAATTGAGACAAATTGTCTTTGACTTTCCTATCTAAGTCATACGTACAATATCATATGGGCAACGGTCATCTCTTTGCACATTCTACATTCTACAATCTACACGCGCCCACATGTGCATATGCACTTATCAAAGCGTGGAAAAATAGCGACTTTTTTCCACTCTTTGAATTCTGGATTCTAGGAAATACAGTCTACAGTCTACAGTCAAGAGTCTAGACGTTTAATCTTATGGACGAGTTATCTGCTCGTAAGAAATAAGAACTGACAGAATTTCTTTTGATATTAAGGACTTTTTGCTCACGTTTTATCTCTAGATTCTAGACTCTAGACTCTAGAAGCTAGATTCTACACGCAAAATGAAGTAAGGTTGAACTAACATTTCTCTACATGATGATTCCCCATTTTTTAAGCATTATCGTCCAACCCAAAGCCAACGTATAGAAGCCAAAGACGCCAAAGAAGCCAGAGGGATGAAGAGAAGGCGTGCTATAATTGCCACGATGTACAAAATTGCGTAGATAAATATTATAGGTAAATTTTTATTTTATTTTTTATCCAAAAGCTAAATATTTTCTCTCTCAAATAGCAGACTTTGATGCTGATTTTTTTGATCCTTTCAACTTAATCTTGAATCGTAATTCCATATGCTTGGTTTGGTTTTGGTTATGTTTTCATACAGTTTCTTGTTATTCGTTATTCGTAATTCGTAATTCTAAATTCGCCCAAAATAAATATTTGTGAATATTCTCGCTAATCAAAGGCGGACGATAGAAACGATAGAGCATCAGGCTGGAGGCTAATTGTTCGAAATTTAATCAAAAATCAAAATAAAGTCAACAGTTTTAACAATTTGAAACTGAAATCACGTAAATTAATTTGGGCAAAGATATTTAAGAATATCCGGAAAAAATCAGAAAAATAGACTCGTACTTTTACAAAAATGTTGAAACGATTTTTTAGTTGAATCGTAAAAGTTTGTGGTAAAAACAACAGTTTTTATTTTAATTGTGGTTCAAAATTTATCAAGTAGATAAAGAAAACTGTCCATTTCTCTGACTGTCAGCTACGATTTATGATTTACGGTTAAGGTATTTGGTTTTCACCTTTTTTCAATTACAGAAGCCAGAATCAGAAGCAGTACTTTCTCCAGTGTACACACTACATAATATACAACATGAATTCTACGATCTACTATCTACCAGCTAGAGAAAAGTTGAAAGTTGAATCAAAAGACATGAAAAACCCTTCTGCCAGCTTCTGTTTATTTACTTTTTATCCACTACTCTGGCTCCTGCTCACCTTTTATTTCAAGGCAAGTTGCCCTATAACTCCTCATATTCTTGTGGTATAGAGTGAATCCGTGAGTGGCCCATCCAGGTTTTATAGCTTATTCCTTTTTCTTCTCTTCTCTATTTCTACTTTCTACACAATATACGATACAACCAACAAGAAACTTGCAACATCTCTTCTTTGACTTTCTCTGATTTTTCTTTGTGCTTTCTTTTTATTTCCTTTTCTGCCTGCTTTTATGTATTCAGAATTCCTATACTCTTCCAATACCGGTACTTATTTAGCTACCAACTCCCCAGTTTACACTCGTGGATATATTGTAGGTGGTAGAGTGTCCTTTGCTCTTCCCTAGTTTGGTTTGTGGCTTTGTTGTGGCCAGCTTTTTATTGTGTCCTGCTCTCAAAATGTGTAAAAGAGGAGAAAATATCCTACTCTTGATTATATTAGCAGCACCGACCACCGACCACCGACCATCGAGAATTGAACATCGACTTGATTTCATTTCATGAACATGGGAAATGTGAAATGGTCCTAAGCTTTTGAAAGGACCAAAGTCCAAAGTCCGAGGATCCTGGTAAAGTTGTCTTATTTACTTCCATTCACTTTGTGGTAATTTAGAAAAGACGACAATGACAATGACAACGACAAAGAAAGGAGACTGGGACCTCCAGCTCTCCAGGTCTCCAGTTTTTCATCATGATGACTGATTATATTAAGCAACGGAGAAGAGAGGAAAAGAAGGGCTCTTGGGATCTTTTTGTCGTTGCGTATGGTGTATGGTGTGTTTTCTGACTAGACGAACCTGACGTAACAATTTCCCCTGTGCACCAAATTTCAAGTAGTTTGTGGTTGGCAAGAAAATATGATGAAAGTAATTGTTATTACTATAGTGTAGAGTTCGGTGGTATTATTATTGGTATAGGTGGAAATAACTGGGAACGGCGGCCGGAATAAGTTGAAACATTGCGCATTGCACAGTGACATTGACTTTGTAAATTGTAGATTGTAGATGTTCAAAGGAAGTTTCATGGGAAGACAAAGAAAACATTTAAAACCACAAGTCCCAATTGTAAAGATTCAATTAATTAATATTTCTTTCATCTCTCACTTTGAACTCTAGAGTCTAGACGCTAGACTTTGGACTTGTACATGTGCTGAAACTCAATTGAGTTCAACTCTTTTTTTGTCCCGTCAGTTGTTTAAGAGGATGTGAAATGTCATAAGCATTAGGATTTATATATTAGAGCTGGACCTGCTCCTTTTTATGATTGCTTTGCTTTTTGCTTTGGCTTGACTATGGCTTTGATTCCAAATTCAAATTCCGCTTGCCTTTTACTCTTTTGATTTTTTCCTTGTGAAATTTTTTGTCTTGATTTTTCCTCCTTGCTGTTCACACCAAAATCTGAGTATAAACGGATTTTCTCTTGGATTTTGAACGAGTCAACGATCAGCACCAGAAGCAGTGTGTGTGAGTATTATTTGAAGTAGCAGCACCAAGCTCAAAGCTAAAAGCACAAAGCTTAAGGCACAAAGAGTAGATAGAAACAACCAGCCGCTGGTTTTGATAATAATATAAACCGCGCTGACTTTGCAAAGTGGGAAAGTGGAAATATTCTGGATTCTCTCCTCTGCTCCACTTCCCTCCATTCCATTCCACTCCTTTTCCACTTGAGTTTAAACTCCTTTCCTCCATCATGCCTTCTGGCTTAAGGTTATCTATGACAAAGAATGTGTATGATTGCGGCCTCTCTCATTCTCTCTCTGTCTCTGTCTTCTCATTCTCTCTTCTACTTTTTCCCTATAAAATTTTTATATTCCTTTCGTGTTTTCTGGATCATGATCGTACTGATTTAATAAAATAGAAAGCTCCTACACCTCATTTTCTCATCCGCTCAAAGTTCATACACACTTCATGTGACGTACACACGATCCCTTTATAATGCAGAGTTGAGGATCTAGAATTCAGAATCCAGAATCCAGAATCTAGAATCTAGAGAATTCAGAATGTAGAGTAGTGACTTTCGCCCAAGGTAAAAAAGGAAAATCACGAGTCAAAATCTCTTTAGAGAACAAAGTGTGTGCGTCATCTAAATATACGGACGGAAATCATGCATATCTACAATCTACAGATTACAGATACCAGTGTTTTTTTACTCCACTTTTGTTCCATTTTATCTGTATACCTTGGTTATTGGCTAAAAATAGCGAACACTGCACAGAAAACAAGGAAGAGTGAACAGAGAACAGAGAAATGGTGGTAAATTATGGAGTGCAAAATCTTGAACTGACAAAAAATAATTTTATGGAACAGTCACCAAAAATATATTGGTTTGCAGCATCATAATCTGAAAAATATGGGCAAGAGTCACGATCATTATGGATCATCCTTTGCTTTGTCCAGTATCCAGTATCCATTGTTCATTGCCCACGATCTATGACATTTTATCATTTATTTGTAAGGTGACAAAATGCAAAATGAACACCCGGATCAAGAATCAAGATAAAACATCATTCCGTTTATAGAGTCTACATTTTTGAGTTTAGAGTTTAGAAAAATTAATATTTAACCAACTTGTTTCAACTCTTTAACTCCAACTCTTCAAGTTGGCTTATGCACAGTGTACAGTGTGTAGTGCTAAGCTGTGGATAAAGTGAGCTTTCATTTTAGAATCTTCTCCTTTGTCTTCCTAGAATTCCAGTTCTAGTTCCAGAATACAGATACAGATAGAGATCAAGATGGAGCTCTGAGACTCTGGAGTTCTGGAGTTCTGGAGTTCAAAGCCTAGTGTTGGTGTTGGCGTTGGATAAAGAGGTCGTAAAGAGCTAAATTCAGCTCAATTTCCACCTTTTCAAAGTGCAATGCATTTCTTTTATGAACCTTCTTCCGCTCTTTTTCTTTAATGTACAGCCAACAGCTGTGAGTTCTCGTACTGTAGGCTGTAAATGTAGAAGTACAAAGTGCAAAGACACATGTGGATATATCTATATAAATGTTTTGACATTAGGATCCAGATCCAGATCCAGAGACAGATCTACAGGCATATGCTTTTATGCGCATTCTACAACATCAAATACTAATATATCTGTTCCAGGAAATATTTATGACGGTTTTTAAAGGTAGCACAAGACCAGAGAACAGAGAACAGAGAAAGAAAAGAGCCCAAGAAATTTTTGGACGGTTTAAGGTGAAGCATCAGAAGCTGAAGAGTAGAGAGTAGAGAGCACCCGACGAAGGAGCGAACGTACGTCTTTTCTATTAGAAATTGTTTATAACATGGAACAGCAGGAGAAAAGGAAGTCAAGAAGAAAACGAGGAAAACGGAGAATAGAGAGCGGGGAAACAGTTAAAAACGTGAGGAAAAAGGTACAAACGGGAAATATGAAAACACGGTGAAAGTCATTGCATTGGCTTGGCTTGGCTTGCTCTTGCTCTATCTAAGCTCACCGTTTCCATGCCGTAAATTATGGATGTGTTGGTCTTTCAAGTGGATTTTATACTGTGCTCTATTTAATGCCAAGTACCTTGGCTTTCTCTCTCTCCCTCTCCCTCTCTTTCTTTCTTTCTTTCATTGAGTAAAGCGAGCCGAGTGCCTTTTCTCTGTCTTCTTGTCTGCAAGTCTGCTACTCTTCTATTCCACTTCTTTTTCTTTCTCTATTCATTCTCGTTTTACTTTTCCTTTTCCTTTTCATTCTCATTCTCCCTTTAGAAATCGGCACGGGACGTCAGTCGAATGTAAATGAACCCACTTAAAAAATGTCAGGCTGAAAAAGTGAAAAAAAGGACAGGAGAGGATCGAGTGTTTGCAACGAGACAAGAAATGAACCTACGTGAAACTTTTTCTCCTCGCTTAGACACACACACACACACACATATATTCTCTCTCTTTCTCTTCATTTCTTCCAAGCCACTAGGCTCATTTTGTGAAGACGTCTCTTACACTTTTACCTTTTACACAGGATACATACGAACCGACAACCGACATTATACCCGTACATTTTACAGTAGACACTAGACACTAGACAGAGTAGTGGCAACCGCCGCCAAAAGAATGCAAAAAAGCAAGAACAAAATGAGAAGAGTGTCTAGTGTCTCGTGTCTAGTGACTACATTTAGCACATGGTTACATGTATTAACAATATTCAGCAGTACAGACACTTGAAACTCAAAAACTCAAAAGTTCCAAGTGTCTCCTGTTTTTTCTCTACTTTCTCTTGTTTTTGCTGTGGAGGGTTTCTATCGAAATCCAAGTATTAACTATTCCACACTCCTCTTGTCTCAGCTCATAATCTCTTATTGTTTCTAGATTCTAGTTTCTAGTTTCGAGGCAAAGTACTCAAGTATCTATACATTTTGTATAAGTATTGTCTAATAGACCATTCCATTCATTGTCATTCAGATGCACCCCACAAAACTCGAGTTTTTTCTACTATCAATTTACCATCGGTTTTTTGGTTAAGGCTCTTTGAGCGGTGAAAATTAAAGTGAAATTAAAACAAAAGTATTGAGTACCGAAAATGAAGAACTTGAGATGCTATATTAAAATTGTGCCGTGGTTTCCGATATTGATTTCTCTTGTCTAATTTCTGACTGATGTCAATATTTAAAAAGGTACTTTATGCTTTATGCAGTGCCATAGATTTGTCGAAAATCTAGACAAAATGTTACTATTCGTAGCTTATTTGAAAAATTTAAAGGTAAAAAAGATAGATATAATTATTTTCCAATTACCAAAGACGAGCATGCTGGCTTTTTTGAATGCTTCTCCTGTAAAAAAATAATAAGAAAAGCAAATGGAAACATGAACATTTTTTCAGTACTAAAGTCATTATTCATTATCAATAAAAGATACCAAGAGAAAAGCAATTTTAGAAATAATCATGTACATAATTTTTGTTGCTGGGGAGGAAAATTTACCATTGAAGGTGGAAACTTGACACTTGTACTCCCCTGAGAGCTCAACTGAGGGCTGGATAATTCTGAGTGCCCGGTACATTTTGTAATCTTCCTGTGAAGCTCTATACGTTAAGTCAACTTTATCACGAAGAACGCCCTGTTTGGTTTAAATTCATAATTTCATTATTATTTGACACTTGAATCATTTTAAAGCCAGTTATCCAATTAAATCATATTAAAATAAGAAATATTATGGAAAATACTTGGTAAATAAATCAAGTTAAAATGAACTCACCAAGGACTGAGGCTTGCCATTTGCAATCCATTGGTAGACTTGATTATGCGAATCATTAAAAAACCACTTGACCACTAATCCTTCTCTCTCTTTTTCTGAAAAATTGAGAATCATCAAGAATCACACACACATCAGTTGAGTTGGCAATGAAATATCGGAAGTGAAATTTTCACTACTACTAAACTCATGCTGTTTCTGTTTTTTTTTTGCTTTTATTTTTGAAAGACAAAATAATAGTACCAAAATCTTACCTAAAATTGTGTAATCACAGTCAAGTATAATAAATTCCATGGTACCATTTTGTATTACGGGCGGGACTGAAATCTTATTGATGTAAACTCCATTCCCAGTCACTCCTGAAATTTACAAAGAAAAATTATTATTATTATTTTTTAGAGGACAATATAATTTATAATAAGTGCAATTTTTGTCCATCATCCATAATCCATAATCCACAATATTTCACATAATTAGGGCACTTTGTACATTGTGCTTTATTTTTTTAAGACAAAAGAATTTCAGGAAAAAAGATGACTAAAGTCTCAAGTCTAGAGGCTAGAGTCTAGAGTATCGAGTCATTTCATTAAGTATTATTCTATGAATAAACCACAACAAGTGCTCTTGAGTTCACTCTTGTCTCTTGTCTCTTATCTATTCATTACTTTGTACTTATCCGGTATCCAGTATACAATATACAGTATACAGTATAGAACGTTCATTATACTTTATCCTTTCATCCACCGCCCATTCATCGTCTATCGACCATCGACCATAAACCCGTTTGATTCCATTAGGATTCTCATTCCTTCTCCTTTGAACTACCCCCATAAACCATTTACCATTTATAATGCACCATGCACCAATGTGCAATGTGCATACTTTTTCCAGATTTGAGAGGCTGGTCATTCATTCAAAGTTGTAGCTTCTAGCATAATATTTTTATAATGGATCAAAATCTAGAATCTATTTTAAGAGATTACACATGACATTGACTAGACGATTCAAGATTGAAGATACCCTCGTTTTTGCTTTGGCTTCAAATCCAAATCCAATTTAGTTATAAATAAAAACCTGCAGGCTCAATATTTGACATTTGACTCAATTACCGTACATAAAAGCTCAAAGCATGAGCTCTGATGCAAACGGTATGTAAAATAGTTGAGAGTTGAGAAAGATGAATGTAGAAATAACAAATGACTCTGATTTTACTCCATGATCTGTAATTTGTAATGCTTTTGGCTCTTGAGTTTTGACTAGTATCAAATTTCTGGTAATAATTCTGATTTGTGCTCTAATTAGATTCTCAATGCTTTTCTGTGCTTAAATTTAAGTATTAGCAGTGCAGAATTCAGAGTGGCTAAAAACAAAAATGTTTGGTTTGGTTTGAATATTTTTATTGTTTGTTCGTGTTGTGTGGGTTCCTGTGCATTTTGTATTCTGTATTTTGAATTGCTTGTGTAACTATAAAATGTTAAAGGAGAAGATGTTCCGGAAGTGCATGGAGAATGGGCTTTCTTACATTCTACATTCTTTATGATGACATCATATGACATTTCCACCATTCTCCTTTTCCGTTTTCCGTTCTCCATTCTACATTCTCTGTGCTCTGTTCCTTTATGACGACTTTTTCTGTCAGAGCGGGAGTGGAAGCCCATTCCAGGCACCATATCTTTCATCCCTTTTATCCTATGTGTTTTATCCTTCTTCCTCCTTCATTTCTCTCCATGTGTATGTATTTTTCCCTTCCTCCTTTCACTCCTTCAGTTTACCATGATAATGCAATGAGAAGGACGGTAGTGGCAAAGGCAAAGAACACGAGAACGAGAACGAAAACGACAATAACAATGACAACGGCAACGACAACGACAACGATGAAAGAGAGTCGTGAACCCATAGAAGATAGCACTGCAGTGAGACATGCATATTATGTACAATCTACAATGTACAGCGGAGCATAGACAAAATAGGCAAAGCAACTCTTCCTTTTCTTCTTGGTGCCATTTCTGTGTGTCTCTAGTCTCGAGTCTCTATGTATACTGTCGCGGACTAGTGACTACTGTAGCTCAAATAAAGAAAAGGAAGAGAGACTTCCTCCTGTATAATTTGACATTTGAGCTCCTATCCCATATTTTTTGGCGTCCTGAGGACTGAGGACAAGAATGAAACGTCGAGTCACAGACAGAGAGAGACACACAAAAACGAAAGAGTGAGAAGAACAGGAAGAGTAAAAAGAGGACCACACACACACACTCTCTTTTATACTTATATACTTGTCATATGTACTTTGTATAATGCATACAAAGCTGAATGCCGAATCCTGAATGCTCAATGCTCAATGCTGAATACAACAAGATTTGAATGGAGTGGCAAAAGGTGAATCCCCTCAAAGAAAAGAAGAAAACTTTTTCTGTTTTTTGATTTTTAACATAATATAACATAATATAGTACAGATAATACAGATAATATAGTCTTGAGATGAGTCATGTACATTTTTTGCCATAGTATACACTATACACTCTAAACTCTATCCTCTTCCATTTCTCATTCATGCACATAGGGCAAAATACTGAATGTTGAATGTTGAATGGTAAATGGCAAGTGGAGAAAATAAAAGGGAAAAAAGTACAAGAAATTCTGTACACATATAAAAATGCCACTGGCATTTTTCCTTATCCATTCTTGAGTCTTGAATCTCAAGACTTGAGTTTTTGATTCCTTTGACTCTACACATAAAAATGTAGCTACAAACTGCAAACTGTAAACTGTTATATTTATATTTATATTCGGATTAGAATTTTGAGCAAACCCCAAACCCCCAAAACAAACAGATAACATCACAATTACATTCCCTTGAAAGCTTTGAACATCTCAATTCGGAATTCGGAATATAAAAAAATGCATGTACAAGACAAATCCATTGTCAACTTTTTAACCTCTTGTTAGTTTTTTGCACATGTGAGATTTTATATTTTATTTTCCTTGCTTTTACAATACTAAAGTCGAAAATCTAAAATCCAGAATGCATCATGGAATCCTATTCATAGCAATTTTTGCTTATCCATGACATTTCAAATTTCAAATGTTATTGTCATAGATACGGGAAACGACATCACAAATCCAGATCCTGATCCGGATCTCATGCTTGAATTTAAATTTTAAAATTCTGTGAGATGCCTCATAATAAATTTTGTAAACAATAAAACGAGACTTCTGCAACTTGCAACGCCGCTCCATTGTAAATTGTAACTGGTTTTGTTGCTAAACAAGGCAAAAAAAGAATTTAAAAATGATAAGAATGGAATGATAAAATTTTCTAGAGTCTAGAATCTGAGTCTGAATTTGTCTTGGTTGTTTAATCGTATTACGTCTAAAATATACTATAAACCAGCATATTTTACCTTCTAACTTCTAACTGATGAACACTGAAAACTGAAAATAGAGAATTGGACGTCGTAAAAAGTACAAAGTACAAAAGAAGACGCGGCATAAAATAAGATGGCTCAATTTTTTTGTCAGTGTACAATGGCTTCATTTCATGAGAGAAAGAGAGGGAGAGAGATGGACAGACGTTGATGTTCAGATCTGAGATTTTATTTTTATTTTATTTGTGTCATCATTCCTCTCTCTCTCTCTATATTATATGATGTGATACAGCTTGATATCACATGAAATGTTGTAGTGGGAGTTGGAGTGAAAGTGTAGCTTTCTTTTATGCTCAGTGTTCAATGTAGATTGTAGATGGTACAAAGCGGAGAAAGCTCATTCAATACTTCACACTTTTTTGTCTTGCTCCCCATAATGTATCAAAGTGAGCTCTGTGTTTGTGATAGCATTGTAAAACCCCTACTTAATGTATTATGTGTTATGTTTTATTACATAACTGCATGGCTATTGTTATTGCTACTGTATGGTATGGCTGAGAGGAAATGGACATGAGGCATGAGGCACATCGTATATTGTATCCTATCGTATCGTATCATATCGTCATATTGTAGAATGGAGAGAAGAGAACAGTGCTCATAATATCATAATATTTCCGTATCTATACAAATGGCCTGTAGAATGTGGAATGTCTCCATCTAAAAGACTCTCTCTCTTTATGCCTTATCTATAATACACACATCATCCGAGAACAATAATAATGGTTGCAATAAAGCCAAATGTCTATACTCTATACTCTAGACTCTAGACACTCTAAACTGTACAATGTACACTTTACACACATTAAACAAAACAGTCCAAAAAATACAGAACCAAACCAAACAGAAGCATTCATCTAGTGTCTCCTCCACTCGATGCTCGATACAAACCAGCGAGATGATGCATGTTTATTTGTAAAAATATGACACAAAATTTCTAAATATCTTTACAACTTTGAACAGCAAACAGAGAAAAGCATTTTACCCTCAGCCTGTAAACAACAATAGATATCTGCTTTCATCTATTTCCCTGGATTTACATTTATGTTCCTAAAATAATCCCACATGATTTACAACGCCAATTTGTTTAATAACCAAACTAAATTTTGTTACAGCTTTCAAAAGCAAGTTGAATCAGTCCAATGGCCAAAATTCGGTACAAAATGAATTTGTTGTTCCCGCTCCTGTTTCATAAATGCTAACATGACATAGAGAAAGAAGACAAAAGTAGAATCTAGATTTTTTCAACATTTTTTAATTAGTTAACTAGTCGGCTTTTCAGTACTTTTGTACTTGGTTATCCTGTTCACTGATGAAATATTAACTTTACGTTAGCATTGCATGTAACAGGATGGAGAAAGTACTTTGAAATTTAAAAAACATGTAATATTTCTTCGAAAAATGTGCGTGTTGCAGCATCCGACAAGAAAATTTTGAAACTGTGCATTATACATTGTACACATATTTAACTATGAGCTATCCGTTTTCATGATGCTTCTGCCTTGTCCCGTGTGTGTAAAGGGTAAAGAGTAAAGAGTAAACAGTCAACAGTAAAAAGAGGAAAGTAATCACATGAGAAATATCCGTCCTCTGTACTCTCTATCCTGTTCCTGCTGTGTAGCAAGTATTGTAGCAATGTAATGTGTGTGATCCTGAATACTGGATTCTGGATACTGGATGTAGAGAGATGAAATGGGAAACGGAATATGTAAAAAGTAATAGCATGACACGACTTCTCGACAGATAGTCGTACTTTTCCTAGTATCATCTTGTCGTCTTTTCCCTCTCTCTTTCTCCAGTTTCCAGTCTCCAGTCTTCAGTTTACAATTCCAATTTCAGTTTCAGTTCCAGTTTCAGTTCCCGTTCTCGTTCTTGTTGTCGTTCCAGTTTTAGATCCAGTTCCAGTTTTCCGGCTCTCAACGTATAAACATTGAAAATAGTGAGCACATTTATTACGAGCTAACGAGCTTCGATTCTACATAAAGAATGGATGGAAAAGTCTGGATGTTGTGTACACACATTGGAAAACCGGGAGCGTTATGCTCCCGGTTCCTGTGTACTGTTTAGTGTTTAGCGTAGAGTGTAGAGTCGTTGATGTAGATACACATAAAGACCGAGACATCGAGCAAAAGAGAGAAAGTGCAAAAGTCAGATCATGAGTTGAGTTAGAACATGATGATACGACTACTGTCTATTTATATGTTTATCTCTCTCCTCTCTCTACAGAATACAGAATATAGAGGATGCACAAGTAACAAGTACATGTACAATGTACAATGTAGAATACAGAATATAGTAAATACATTGCGCTTCTTCTTCCTCTTCCTCAACAGTCAGTCACCGAGTTCTTTAATATGCAAATAAAAAGCGAGTTTACATTGTGTCTGCTCTTTACTCTCCTTTCAATTGAAACTTGGAGTTGAGCTCAGCATACATACAGCGGATCGAGATGGAGAAAGGGCGTAATGTGTAATGTAGATAGAATATAGAATGTGTCCTTTCCTAGTTTATGTTTGTCTTCCAATACACCACACGACACCACACACACACACACACACGGAACAGTACTGCACTTTTCCTTTTCCTATCGATATTTATATAGAGAACAGAGAGTAAAGCCCCTAATAAAAGAGGAGGAAGAAGTAGGAGATGCTCACATAAGACTCAACACTGGATGCTCGATGCTCAATACTAATGGAGAAGCGGGGCAAGGGTTACGTCCGCTTCCGATACGTTTTCAAACATTTATTCCTACCATCTCCAGTCTAGAGTCTACAGTCCGTAGTAAATGGTAAATGTATCCCTTATTTGCTCCATTCACGGAACACGGAAAGAACGTCAAAAGTCGAAAGTCGAACCTTGCCTCAGGACCAAGCCAAGCTACTTTAGGTTTACATAAAAGCTCCACCAAGTCACAAATATCAGTAGTATGCACAATACAAGGTTCAGGAGAAAATTGTGATATGGTTTAACTTTATGTATATAGAATGTAAAATGTAGATAGTACTGTATACATTGCAAATTCTGGGTACTTGAATAGCTCATATAATGTACAGTTAAATCCGTCAATTCATCTTCAAGGAATGCGAATGTGAGCAATAACTCTGACTTTGGTTCAAAATAATTTGTGTTATCAGCATCTTTCTCTTTTTCCTACATCAAAACTCTTGTGTATACTTTTTAGACATTGTTAAGTATAAAATATAAAATTTACAGTGTACTTGAGGCCTAGACTGTGCAACTGTGCGTGGATATTGGCCTTTGGGTATACGAACACAAAATACTAAAAATACCTCCGTATATTCTTTAACGGATGTGGAATCGGAATCGAAACAAGAACAACAATGAGAATTTTTCCATAATTGCAAAGAGAAAATAATTTGTTGTACTAAAATTCTTGGTATGTAAATATTTGCAACATTGTTGATTTCAATAAAATAGTTTCCGGAAATTGTACAGTGAAATCAGCATCTGGTTTGTTTTGTTTTGTTTTCATTCATGTGTATTTTGCGCACTAAAATGGTACGAGTTTATAGGTGTAAAGTGTCAAAGGGGTTGCGAGTCGTGAGTCGTATTTGCGTGTTTTTGAATAATATCAATATTTTATCCTCCCATTCGATTACTCGAGACTCGAGACTTGAGACACTACATTACACGCCGTTATGATGCGTCTCCTCTCCTCATACAAAAATATGATATACTTAGGCGCAATGTACATGTTACATGCGTCTGTTGTTGTGTACAAGAAAGTTATTCCGTTTATGAACTATGAACAAACCGACATCTTCACTTTGGCCTGTACATTGTACATGTACAAATGTGTTTATGTGGAGGTCGTTCAATGTTCAAGCTTCAAGCTTCAAGTCAAAATACTGGTATGAATGAAGACGGGATCTCGTAAATGGCAAAAGTATTCAAATGCTATGGGTTGATGGTTAAGTCGGAGATGAAGTGAAGAGAACTCTCATCGTCAGTTATTTGTGGCCCTCTTTTCTTGCCTTTGCTCTTTCTCCTTCTCTTTCTCTTCTCTCCTTATTTCCTATATGTTACACTCTATAAAGCCGAGGGAATTCGCGGAGGATGAAATATATTCTGCGTTCCGTTACGTTACGGCTCTGTAAACTTTCACTTGCACTGCTCTTGCCGTTGCTCTTGCTGTGTGGATCTCTCTATCTGTAGTCTGTACTCTGTAGTTTGTAGCGTGGTGGCTTAGTTTGGAGTTTTGAGTTTGGAATTTTGAACCACGTTACCAGTCAGCAGTCACCAGTTTCAGTTCAAGTTCCAGTTATACTTGGAGTTTCTGAATGGAAATGTAAAGAAAGCTCCTTTCCAGTTTATTATGTAGAATTCTAAAATTCCCCGCCATGTACATTTTACACTGTACACTGTACACTATATAAATGCACAAGGGTAGAACCAACGCTGAACGTAACGAAATGAAGGGAGAGAGAGAAAAGAGAAATAATACATTACACATTGTCCTTGCACTGTACAATGCATGGTACATGTTTATTATAACGCTAGAGCAGAAGCAGAAACAGACACAGACGCACACACAGAATCAGAAGCAGAGGAATAAACAAATCCTTTGAACCAACACAATTAACCAAGACATGAAAACATGAGAATCAAAAGAGGAACAAGGAACAAGGGAGAGCCAAAATAAGAACTGGTGGGGGAAGGGCAAAACTTTGAAATTTTCCTCACAAAAAATTACTCAATTATCACCCTCATGCAAAGACTGCGACGATGAGGATGACGGCGACGACTAAATGTATGTACATACGCTGCACTCTGCACCCTGTACTTTGTAAATTGTGAACTTGTGAACTGTATGTGTTCATCTCAAGCAGAAGAACAAGTACAAGTATAAGCTTTAAACTGATAGAGTGTAAACTGGAGATTATCTGGATAACAGAGCAAGTGCCAAGTTAAGCCCTGACTTTACAATTTACAATTTAGAATTTACACTTTACACTTTAGACAATTGCTGATACTCTACACTCTACAGCCTACAGTCTACATTCCACATTAAGAAGTTGGACCGTATGCACAGAAAAGTCCAAAGTCCAAAGTGTAAAGTGTGGAGGAGTACAAATGAAGTCCTCGTTCCACTTGCACATTTGAAATGCAAAGATTATTAAAACAATAACAAGTTTAAACAAAAAGCCGGGACAATCTCAAATATTTCTACATTTGTACATTGTACAAATGTAATGTAATTTTGTCATGACGCTCCAACAACATTTCCTTGCATTCTAAATTCTAAATGAAAATGTGTTCTCTATTTTCATGCAAAATGCACAATCTTAAACTCTGCGCTCTACACTCGGCTCTGAGAAATCTAGAATCTAGACCCTCTTCACTGGATAAAGTTCATGACACAATAACTTTTCTCATGTAATTATCTCCCGAGAATCCAGACTCAAGACTCTGGATTCTAGACTCTAGACTCTAGACTCTAGAACCGGGATGAAAGTGAAACTGGAAAATGGAAAATGGTCTGTGCATAATAGAGCAGTAACATCTGGAGATCTAGAGATCCAGAGATCTGGATTACTTCTTTCCGTCACAGAACTTTGTGCACTATACACTGAAAATTTCTTCTCTTTACGCAATACGCAGTACTCAGCTAAACAACTACAGAAAAGACAACACAGAGATTTTACCCAATTCTTAATTTTCTGTCACATCCTCTCCTTTACCCGTTACCCTTTATCGTTGTCTAATGGGACATGACATTGATTTCTCCAGAATTTCCAGAATCTCCAAAATCCTCAGAATATTTTTAATTATTTAAATTCTTTGAAAAAATGATGAATGATGAATGCTAAACTGAGCAGATAATGAATTAGGATTATAACAATTAATACAGTGGCGAGATTAGACCAAATCCAAAAATCTTGTTTGCATTCATAATTCACAATTCATAATTCATAAGTTGAATTACAATAGATAATAGATACACAACATTTATCATACTTGTTGTCTTTTGTCTTGATGTTCCGTTCAACATTCAACATTTAGAGTTCACAGTTTATGACTATTCTATGCCTTTGTTCACTATTCTCGATTTTGGTTCCATGGAGTTTGGAGTTTGGAGAAGATGAATATATTTATTTACAAGAGATTAGTTTTACATTTCAGTGGCTTTGTACGGTGTATAAATAGTAAATAGTAGTCGGTAAACAGTAGCGAGGCCAAGTATTACGATACTCGATGTACGATATACAATGTATTTTGAGTGTTGTGCAAAGCAAGAGGAAGAGCAATAGCAAATAAAAATACATCTATCTACAAATGTGAAATTGGCCGACAGTTGGCATTCAGCATTGAGAATTGAAGATTCAGGATTCAGTATTCGACCTTCTCTTCTTCTATGCTGTGCCTTTGCCCTCGCCTAATGAATACTTAATACAGCGAGGAGCAGAATAACTTGTAATATTGTACATAGACGTTGTAGATGCTCGAGTCTGGTTGAGTTGAGGGGTGCTATTAAAGTCTCTCTGTGAAGTGGCTTCATGATCTTTTCATTATTAATGTCCCATAAAGAGGGAAGGGAAAGGACTTTCCTTTCTCTGCCTCTGTGCTTGTGTCTTCACCGTTGTGTGCTTTATCTCTACTCTCTACTCTCTACTCTCTACTCCCATTATAAATTCACTGCTCGCTATTGAGTCAAGAGCTTCCTTTTATCCTCATGTTCAATGTTCAACTTTCAAGTCCCATTCACAACACATCCATGTAGACAACATGTAGAAAACGCTACATTTTCCCAATGTCAAGCCTATGTACGTCTTGAGTCTTGAGCTGTATCTGTTTCAAAATGTGGATATTAAGCTACTGGTTTTAAAAATCTACACTGTACAGTTTACATTGTAAATTGTCGCAGCTTAGACTAGCCAGCAGTGTTTGAGAATTTATGGTATATATTTGATATTTGATGTAGGGATGAAGATGATAGAAAATTACATAACATATCAAGAACCCCAGCGTATAAATATCAATAATCAATACGAATGTGTATAGAGATATAGCTCTTTACCACGTATTTTTCTTTCTGAATTTAAGACTCAAATTGTTTGTAGTTTGATATTATGATCGTTTGTAGAAAAACAAGTTGCGCATCATTTTCTCTATTTTGTGGGTTTGTTGTCTTTAGGTATCAGTCTGGTGTTGGGTGTCTGGTTAAAGTCCCAGTATTTTGATGTGAAAGCAAAATAACAAATGTGCACCTACAGAAAAGAGAGCGTAAGCTTATGACGTCTTGACATGTGTTTTTACTAGAATCTAGAATCTAGAATCTAGAATCATAGGACAAAATTCTTGCATCAAACCAAGACAGTGTGTGGGAGTTTGGAATAAAAACATTCTAGCTTGCTCTTACTTCATTTCTGTCCGGTTTGCCATGTCATGCGTCAAGTTTTTCTGCATAACTCCTGAATCACTGAATAACAGTTAAGTGCAAAGAACTCACAATTCAAAATTCGAGACTCTAGACTCAAGACTCAAAAATTCCGCATGTCAAGTTCTTCTACTTGCTGAGGTAAATTATGTATTTTTTATCTCCGGTTGCGTCATGTTTGTCAAGCTTTATTTTGTACATAGGAAATTTTACCACGCAAAAATAAACACAGTCACATGTTTATTTCTTAAGCTCCTCTTTCAATGTTTTTGCAACCGAGTTTTGAGTTTTGATGGGTTTTAATTCCTCAGCTCTACAGACGTAGGTTTTTGCCATACTCTAAAAACATTTAAATATATTGACTATCATTATGTGAAAAGTTATAAAAGTATAGCCTTGACGTCAATATGTAAATGGCTGTTTACTCTATTACTTGGATCTTGGATGTTATTGATAATTGATACTGATATTGATGTAGAAACATGAAACTGGTGGATTTCATATTGCCTGTACCCGTTAACTTGAAAACTTGATAATATTTAATATTTAGCACAATTAAAAAACTTGTATAATTTCTGTTTTGTCTTTCCTCTCAACTTTTAACAAACATCCCAATTTAATTTCAATTTTATATCTAGAATCGAGACTCAAAAATTGGTCGTAGGTGTTTTGAACCAGCCAAATATATGTATTTATTTGGAAAGGCCTATAACTTTCAAGTTTCACAGTACCGGTAAAAGCTGTTTGTAAATTTTTCGAAATATGACGAAAGCAATAAATAAGTTTGTCACTGCCAATGCCAATGGCAATCGCTTCCTTTGACAACTTTGCTCATCAACCAAACAAATAAAATGTCTTGCTGTTGTTACTCGTGTTTTTATATGTATAAAACAGAATAGACGTAAAACAGTACTAAAGAAAGTATCTAAAAGTAATTACAGAAACAATGAGGGTGACAGTTTCAGTAACAACTAAGGCAAAATTCATTGTGCTGGAAAAGTGATATTATTGTTAATATTACATGAAAGTTTGCAAACAATTTGTAAGCTGTATTTGTATTCGTATCTGTGTCAGTTTTGTGCCAGTTTATAATAATATTCTAGTTTGGAGTTTGGAGTTTTGAGTTGAGAGTTGAGAGTTTATCAATTCAAATTTAGTTTGGTCTATTGTTTATTGACTTGAATTATGAAACTTGACAAACTTTTGACTTGTTTATGAAAAGAACATTTTAATTTTAGTTCAAAATGTACAATGTACAATAGTTTAGCCTTTGTATGAATCTCTTTTGTAATATCATTGTTCCTGTTTGAAACAACTACGGAACTTTGGAGAATACGCGGAAACAGCCTACGTAAATCAAGGAACAAAATACCCACCAGTTTTATAATATTCTTTGTTTACCCTTATCGTGATGGTTATATCGGTAGCTATCGTAATTATCGAATCATGTGCACAGCTAAATAATAATTCATTCATCACAACTTTTTAGAACTAAAGTCTAGAGTCCAGAGTCTACAATATTAAATTTCACATGGGAAAAACTTTGAAGAGTTGATGATTCATGATACGGTTGAGTTACAAAATCATTGATTTAATTACATACATGATCTCTGCATCTCTGCATATAAAATGTCAGTTGTCAGCTGTCTCTTGTCAGTTGTCGGTAATGAACATGATGATGGGAAAATGGTGTCAAAAATTTGTTGTCACCATCAACTCTTTATGTGATTATGAGAGCAAATTGTCAGAGGCGGTGGAAGTGACACGAATTGACTTGACTTGATTCCACTTTGACTTTAGAATTTTCTATTGTCTCTGGTTGACTTACGTAAAATTTGGTGACTGATGCGATTGGATTGTGGTGAAAATTTCTCTCTCTCTCTTTCTTTGTTCTCAAATTTTCCTTTAATTAAATTTGTAAAATCAAGTTAAGGCCCATTACATTGTGAAAAAGCCGGAAGTCTATTATCACTCTCAAAATTTGTTCTAACGGCACAAGCTACTTTGTTTTGTTTTGTTTTGTCTCTGATGTATCAGCCTTATAAAAAGTTTAACTTGACTGTCACGTGAAAAAACTGTTACACAACTTCATTTCACATTTTGTTTTTGGTTTCACCCAGGCCCGTAACACCGGCACCGGATCAGATGATTTTCTAAGGACTGTCATCATTATCAACGTTAAGGCTTGTACGTATATACTTTTACCTGTGTTTGCAGGTAAAAAAGGACTGAAAATGGAACAAACTGTAGTAATTGGCGAAAAAGTGTGTTAATTTTTTTCCATTTTTTCCATTCCATTGAATTTGACTGTGGAAATAGGAAGAAAGTATATACATAAAAGTACGATATTTTCGTTGTTGACTCATTATTTTCCGTTTATATTGACATGAACTGCGCCCCTGTTTAGAGTTACTCAAATACTCAAATAGAACATGCCGCTGCTTCTTACTTGTTACTGGTGATTTTACATAGCAAATGAAATGAAATGATGGTGTGATGACAGAGAAAAGGAGGTGGAATTAAATAAGGTGATAAAGACGAGATGAAACAGCCCAATAAAAATGTGTGAAATGGACCAACGTGGAAAAAATAAAACCTTACATTCAGTGTTCAGTCGCACTTTGTACACAACGACAAGTATTATACATAAAACTTGTGCAGGATTTGAAATTTAGAAGACAAACTTTTTTAGCTCTATTTGAGTAAGTGTCACGGGTTTTATTATTTCTTTTGCATTCTTTTTCCATGTCTATCTTGCAAATTTATCTCTCGTTCTCTTTCTTTATAGAGTCTAATGGACAGCTTTTTGTACTGTGTTGCACTGTGTAGTGCATTACTTTCTACTTTTATTCATTCCTCTTTTTTCTATCTGATCCCAGATGGCATGGTTTCACGGGATCGAAATCGGATTCGGATTCGGATATTCACACAATTAAAGTATGTAGAAAAATAGCCAGAAAATACAAATGTACAGGATAAAAGTGTGTATAAATTATAAATACGATATAATGAAAGTGCACACATCATACAGTATACAGATCCTTAATAATAGTACATTTTCCTGGATATCCGATGACTGGATGTTGGATGCTGGATTGAGTGATAAAAAGGGTTATCTACACACTACAAACTGCGTGTAGTAAGAAAAAGAATGGGACAAAGCACAAGTGAGTGCTGATACGTACTGTGTACTGCGTACATTGTACATTGTACAGTGCGTTGGTTTCTGCTAGACTGTGCGGCGTATGTGTGTTCCCCGAGCTTAATCCGAAATACTAGACACTAGACACTAGACACTAGACAGAAATTAAATGCACCTCCTCATCTCTCAATTCTTCATTATCTCCCGCTGTGAGAAAAGAGTTGGATTACCTAGTCCACAGACAATAGAAAATAGAAGGCTGGTGCGGGAACAACAGCCCGTCTCTACATACTCTACAGCAGCATCAACTGCAGTGTACTCTCTACTCTGTATCCATCTACTCGGAAAGGAGTGATGCATACACCAGCACCATCACCAGCTTATTTGTATGTACATTGTACATCTCCGTGCGTAGCACAGTAACTCTTAAATAAATTAATACCAAAATATAATAGAGCACTATGGCGATGACGATGACTCGTCCTCTCTGTTCTGTTCATATTTCCCTTCTTACTTTCTTTCTTTCCTTCCTTATTTCCAGGAACTGGATATGTCAAATGTACCAGCAACGTCCATGTGCTCCGAACAGAGCAGAACAGAACAAAACAGAAAGGGAGAGAACTGAATGTCTGCATTGTCTTGTGCTCTGTGATAAAACATATGTTTTCCTTTCCTCAGTTTATTTTCATTCTCCTCTTTCATCATTTTGACGATATTTGTATGTAAAATTAATTTACAGTTTAATCTGTTTACACATGTATGCACACAGCACACAATACCCGATTCACAATACACGATACACAGTCATCATTAATATACGACTCTTTCTATTATCTACCATATAATCTATAATATTACATGGCAAATTTTAATCTTTTGATTACCATAGGAAAAGGATGAAACGCGAGGACAGGCTACGGCCTGTTCATTATTTTTAGATAATTTCCAATTTCCAATCCCTATTATTTTTAAAGAAATTTCAAATCAGAATTCACCAGTTTCCAAAAAAAATTGCTATGGATTCAGTATTAAGCATTGATTGTGTAGAGAAATCCTGCTTAAAATCCTATTTCCTATTTCCAGTACCCGTAATTATTATTCTTTTCACATTATTTTTGAAATTTTTCAAAGTACATTCCACGTCTGTTTACACAAAAAATTCCGTCATCATTAATAATAATTTCTGCCTTTTTTTGGTTTTTGAGGTTTTGATTGAGAATTTAATACATATTACATTATGCAAGAAAAGTGGAGCAATCCTGCATAATTTTTAAACACACACGAGTTAAAACGTCGTTGAGCGTGAATTGTATGAAAATACTGTTAAAATTTCCTTTTATTTTTATTCTCAACTTTCACGTCTAGTGTAAGCCTCGACTGTTCGATGTTTAATGTTCAATGTTCAATCAAACAGCGTAAAGTGTACAGTGTAAAATGTAAAAATTTAGGTTAAGAGAAAAAATTTCATGCTCATTTCCTTAATTTCATTTTATCGTCTCAAACTGGAATACGAAAAGGAATACAAAGTAGAGAGAAACAGAATGAAGAAGGTTGAATTGTTTGATTTAGATTTGGATTTAGATTCACATTCAGAGTTGAACTCCTCCAAACTCTAAACTCAGAACATCTGAAGTTCTGGATTCTGGATGGAAGGAAAATTGAGGGAAGATGATGTTGCGTGGTGCATGGTTAAGTTGTGGAGAAGAGCTGGATGGGCAACTATAGGTTGAAAGGAAGGAGGTGGATATAACAAAGCAAGAAGGGAAGAAAGAGAAGATTTTTCTTTAAATTAGAAAGTTGACTAGAGATTTGGAGAATGGGATAAAATTTAGTCGATGAAAGACTCTTGAATTGCTCATCGTGATGTTCATCTTGATCGTGATCTTGATCTTCATCTTCATCTTACACTTTATATTTTCTCTCCCTTTTCCAGTTGCTAAAGCTCAGAGAGAGAAAGAGAAAGAGAGAATACTTTCGTTTTTGTCTGTACATTTCCACAGTAGACCAAGTTTTTCTTTCTTTCTTTCTTTGGATTTGAATAGAGAAAGTCTGGTGGTCTGAACTCTGAACGATTCAGTTCTTTTCTACTTTTCATTTTCCTCTTCTTCTTCTCATCCTCATCCTCATCCTCATTCTAAATTCTTATTCTCTTTTCACATTTGCCTTTTCCCCTTCACCTTTTCTCCTCTCTTTTTGTCAAAACTCAAAACCGGGTTTTCGATGTAGTCCTGACATTGGCATTGGCACTGACTAGAGTTTTGGTTTTGGTTTTGGCATTCATACTGTAAGCTATGGCTGTAGAAAGTGAAGTTGGAACTGGAACTGGCAACTGGCAGTTAAAATCCGAATTCTACAACCCCGAGATTTTCATTAAAAGAATCATTCAGCGCAGAATAATCACATGAGACTTATCCTCTCCATTTTGCAGCAGCAGTAGGCACTAGAATCTGAATTCTGAATTCTAGATTCTAGATTCTAGATTTTAGCTTCCAGATTTTAGATACAAGCTACATAAAGCTGGATTTAAACATTTTCATTGTACGCTTTTCTCCTAGTATCTATTATCATCATCTTGCTCTTCTTTGCTTTTTCCCTCTCCTTTTCATATTTTCATATTTTCATTTTCATCTTCATTCTGATTCACCCGTAACCCGAAACCCAAAACCCGAAACGCGTAATACAACTCTAAACTCTAAACTCTACATACGGGCATGTGGACCGCAGTATTTTCCACAAAACACAAAACACCACACTTTTATGCAAATGTGTATTGTATTAAACCATGTTATTACAATTTCCTAAACCCGCAAACAATTTGTGTATTGAGGATTGAGCATGGGAAATTGAGAGTGTACAAATTTAAAAGACTCTAGAGTCTAAACTCTAGACTCTAGACACGTGAATGCAAACACAAATGCAGGAATACCGCAGAAAACAGAAGGCAGACAGAGCAAAGATTCATAAATTCCTCATATTACATCATCTCATCTCCCTCGTCCACGCTCAGAGCTCAGAGCTCAGTGTTCAGTGTTTTGACTAGCGTTTCACAGTCGTTACAAATTTCATCTGTGTGGAAATATAAATAGAGATAGAAACAGACACTGAAAACGGAGGACTTTCCCGTGAAATTGCACATTTTCCCACGGAGAATGAAATGAAAACGCTGGGGGCTGGAGACACACAGACAAAGGTAAATTGAGAATGGAGAATGGAGACGGAGGAATAGTCAAACAGTCAAGAGTTTTGAGTTTTAGTTGTGTTTGATGGTTGATGGCTGATGGTTACGCATACCTGTAAAATTTAATGTGCAGTAGCCCTCGGAACATGATGATGATTATCATCGTGGTCATGATGGCAGTTGTAGAGAAGAGCATAGAAGAGTCGTACTCGTATTCGTATGCGTAATAAAAGTAGGAGTAATAATAATAATATTTCTGCTCTCTTCCCACTTCCCACTAGCCACTGTCTATTCCTCCGGCAAAGAAATGTAATGTAATATAATGTAGCATAATGAAATGCAATGTTCTCTTCTGTTACATGGAAATGGAGGCAGACAGAGAGAAACCAGCACAGCTCACATGTACATCATTTATTGTAAATTGTAAATGAATGCATGAATCCACATGGTTTTGGTTTTCATTTCTCCTCCTTTCTTTCTTTTCTTCCCCATGTATTTTTCCATGTATGAAACTGTAAACTTTTATCCAGTACAAGTGTTCACAGTTGCTCGTGTCTCGAGCCTGCTGTATTCTGTAGTCAGTCTGCTGTATGCTTTTCATTTAAAAATAAAGATGCAATGCACGAGGTAAGAATCCCAAATTAGAGAAGCATTGAAACAGAACCAGAACTAGAGCATACGGAAAATGTATTAAAGTAAAAACTAAAAGTTGTATTAAGACAAAAGTTATGCTGTAACTTTAAGAGTTGAGCATTGAGCACTGAACGTTGAGCGTTGGGCAAGAGAGAGTAATAAGTAGAGTGCGATATGATAGGACATGAGAGAGGATAAAATGTTGTGAATTTTCTGAATCCTGAATCCAGAATTGTGAATTTCCGCAGGGCTATCAGAATTTCTCCATCCATCTATCTCTATCTATTCCATTACATCACATTAAATTGCATCACATCACATCACATCACACATGTACGATGTAGATTCTAGATTCTGGTTCTAGATCGTACTTGAACATTCGACAGTACGATTCTTTTCACCAGTTTCCTACATTCGTACATTTGTTCCTTTCATCAACGAGTCAAGGAGGAGGTTTTACCCGCACATATATTTTTACGGATGTGAAATTTGAAATGTAAAATGAGGATGCGAATGTGTGCGGGTGTATTCATTCAAAGCCCACATAAAAATTACACATATGCATAAATACGTCCTCTATGCTGTGTGCTCTATATACATTTTATTTTGAAATGCTCTATCGTTTTTTTGCCTCCAGCCTCCGGTCCTCCTTTCATTTCACACAGACTTTATGAATTCCACTATTACTGAATGAATGAAAAAAGAGGAAGGAAGGAAGGAATGAGTCGAGTTGAGTCTCTTCCCTTGCACGTCATAAGCAAGAATTGGGAATCAAGAATCAAGAACCAAGAACCAAGAGACGACTATAATCTCTACCACCATCATTTCATTTCTTTTTATTGGATTTTGCAATCAAATTATCTTCAAAGTCCTTCTCACTTTCTTTTTCTCCCTCAAGTTCTACACTTCTCGAGTTCTACAGTTTTTCCTTTGCTTTCTCCACTCGCTCGCACTTGTCATGAAATAATTTTTAACCGTTCCATTCATTTTGAATCCTCTTTCTTCCTCTGTCTGCCTACTATTAGGGAGCGAGCGAAGCGAGCTCCCCTTATTCTATCATGTTGTCTGTCTGTCTGTCTGTCCGTCCGTCTGTCTGT
>JAQGBH010001079.1:0-36994 GCA_034698265.1 Sminthurinus aureus | reverse complement strand
GCGTACCCAATTCAAAACGGAATTCCAAAATATTTCACAGGTAATA
The DNA here is from genome assembly GCA_034698265.1 of Sminthurinus aureus. NCBI lineage: Eukaryota > Metazoa > Arthropoda > Collembola > Symphypleona > Katiannidae > Sminthurinus > Sminthurinus aureus. The sequence goes on along the minus strand of JAQGBH010001079.1, from coordinate 36,948 downwards.
CCTACATAGGTAGGTCTTTCATTTGAGACAAGTGCCCATTGACTTTTCCAACATTTGCTCATAATGGACCACCCTAGTGTAACATCAAGTATGAATAAACCATAGCCACTGTTATGCCATATGTGATATTTAACAGAACCAGAACCAGAAACCACAAAACACAAACGAAACGGTTTCGTAATATCCTGTAAATATGATGTATACCGTTGCTGATAGAAAGGTCTCAAGTCTCTAGTCTCACGTTATGGATTGTGGAAATTAACGGAAGAGAAGCCTATTAGCCATTCTGTTTGACGAAGGAGTAAAGAGCACCGAGTGCATCATCATTGTAAAATATTAAGATTTCTAGTCTCGTCTTGAGTCTTGAATTGCTATTGAATGAGAGTGAAAAGGGAACAATCATTCAAATTGCATGAAACCAGCGAATTCAGTATAATGTTATATTTATCATGTATTATGTAGATGACATGACAATAAGAGGAAGGAAAACCAAGACGTTGTCAAGCATCAAGTATCAAGCATATACAATAAGTATATTTTATATTTCATACATACATTTATTAACAAAGCAAGATGAGAAAAGAAAAGGGAAAAAATACGGCTTCGCTCAGATTATTCTCGTCTATAGGTAAATAAATACGAAATATGCTTCATTATTGTTATTTTTCTAGTTGTGTTGCTCTGCACTTTGGAGTTTGGAGTTTGGAGTTTAGAGTGTTGGAGTTAGACGTCTCCTTTCTCTGTCTCTTCCCTCTTGAGTACAATTGACGATTGACAATTTACAATTGACAATGCAAAATATGATAATAATATGCTATATGATGGTTTTCTGGAAGAGCAGCTCTGTTCATATGAGTATATTATACTCATATGAACAGAGCTCATATGAACATTTGTATATTATATAATATATAATATACAAATGTAAAGATGAGCTCCATAATGATATTACAAAATATAAATATCCAGCTACTAAATATTAAATATGCTCAAAATTTGTATGCTACGCACTACACGTTGCATTCACCAGGTTTAGCCTTTTTTCCTCCTCGCTACCATACCAATTTCCCACTGTGTTTTTCTTAGCTATTCTTATGTATTCTTTCCACTATTCTGAAAAGATTCAGCTTTACTTCGTCTACGGTTTGATAGGAGATGGGACATGCGATTCGTTGTTGTTGTTGCAGACATTTTAGACGTTTCATATCCATCCAAAGTTTTGTTTCCTTTCTTGTTTCTATATTTGTGGTGATGTCTGTATAATGTACAATGCATAGTGTAGTTTGTAGTTTGTAGTGTGTAGAGAAAAAAATGTAGGCATCTTCTTGCTTTTTTTGGAAGAAAAAAGATTACTGTGAAAATTTAAATAAAGTTGTTTCGTTCCACGATGGAACTTTGCTCATATGTTTGTCTATCTGTAGAATGTAGAATGTAGATTGTAGATTGTATGAGCGTTCTGTCATGCAGAAAATAATATTTCATATTTTGTATTGTGGATTGTGAATTGTGAATTGTGATGTAACTCTGATGATGATTTTGAATTTCTAATGTTGAATACATTTCTGTTTGTAATCACATACACACACTGCAGCGTTTTTCTTTAGCATTCAACATTGAATATTCAATGTTCAATCTTCAGTGTTCGACGTTCATGTTTTTGTTCTTGCTGTCTGGAACACCGTTGAGAATTATCTAATTGATGGATGATAAATGATAGTGTTACAGAGTAACAAAACGGCTACTACTAAAACTTTTCAAGACTCAAGACGACTCTTGTAAATGTAATTGGTAATTGGGAATACATAATACAAGATGAAAAAAGAAGCAGCAGTCGTCATAAAATGCTTTATGAGCTTCAAGACAATTTTATTGGAGGCCGAAACCAAACCAAACCAAACCAGTGGATTCCCAATTCCCAATTCATAATTTCTGTACATTCATCAACAACATTGAAAAAGTACTGCGGCAATTATCCAATCCAATCCAATCCAGGATTTGAATCAGGATTTGAGCGTTTTTATAAGAAAATTCAAGATTCAAGTGTTCGAGTGTTTGAGTGTGCAACTGTCCTGTAATTACCGATCATAAATCCTAAAATCTGTTCAATGTTCAACTCGTGTCTTCCGCACTCCATTTAAACTTCATTTCATTTCCCTTTCATTTTCAATGTTCAATGTTCAATCGCCAACCGCGCATTTGTTTTTGCTGAAAATTTGCTTTTACAGTAGTTTACAATATCTTTACTTAAAACTTAAAAGGATACAGTACAAAATACAAAACACAGTGCAAAACTTTTCCTATAATTATTAAAGCAAAACAAAAAATTCACCTGTGATTTTTTGTTTTCAAAACTTAAAATGAAATTTCTTGGTTCTTGATGAGTCTCACATTTTTCCCCGTTCCAAATTCAAGAAATTTAAATTAAAGGAATTTTATCGAACCGAATATTTTAACAATTGCCTAAATATGTTTACCTGCATTTTCCATGTCCAATGTCTAATGCATATAATTAAGGTAAAAGATTGAGGATGGGATCGACGTTGTTGTTGTTGTTGTGACAAGTCGGAAGATTTTTATCCTAATAAGCTGATTTGAAAAGGAGCTCAAGAAATTAGCTGATTGCTATGCACAAAAATTTGGACTTTGGATTATCTAATCCAGTTTAAAGATAAAATCAGTAATCTGAATGTAAAATTCAACCCAATCCAATCCAATAGATGAATCAAGGATCAAAGTTGCATGTAGCTGCTCAATCAAATCTGCATAAAGCCAATTAATTAAATCCGATCTAGAATCTAGAATCTAAAATCTCTAAAAGAAAAATGCCAATACAATTCCCCATCTCGGATTCGATTATCATCCAAAATCCAAAGTATTTCAGCCTATTTGTAAAACTGGATACAGTTGATGTTTCGAGTTGTAAGATTATCTAAAATACTGCATGCCAGAGTAGATACATACTTTAGTCAAACAGACAAACAGACAAAGACAAAGAGACAAAAATCGGCATTCAATTGATCTGCCACAATTGCTACTTAAAATGCATTCCATTCTCATAAATTTTGATCGGAACAGGATCGGAGCAGGAATCAGCGATCAGTTAAGTCCAGTGTCCAGTGCAGTTTAAAATTTACAAGTTATTCAAATGGAACCATCTGCTACCACTTTGAACTGCTCAGTTTGCAGTCGGATGCTACATTCCAAAACAAGTTTCATCTGCACTCCATACTCCATACGAAACCCAGAGGTTTAGTGCTTAGTGTCTAGTGACGATCAAACCAAGTCAATCCAAGCACTCAATTTCCATTTGAATCTATTTGAATTTATCTCTTGTATCTGTGTATTGTGCATTGTGCATTGTGTATACACATGTACATGAATAACACAAAGTTTTTCACTGGTTCTTTGCAATTTAATCTAGAATAATTTTATTGTTTGAATGTAGATTGTAGATACATTGTACATTGCACATTGTGGATTCATGTAAAGTCAAGCAGCTTGACAAAACAGCCCATCAAGCTTCAAATCAGTTGTGACCAACGACCAACGGCCGGCTTCTGGTTTCTGGTTTGGTTTCACGCACAACCAGCCTCAGCACCACTGCCAGTGTTTCCTACAGCAAACAGTCTTTTGGGTCAGAAACAACCAAAAATGTTCACCACTCTACGCTCTATGGTTTACCACTTTCAAACTTATTTGTGTATTTTGTAGTAATTGCTATGGAAAGTATGTGCAAAGTGTTGCAGAAATTGGGATCTAGTTCATACTTTTATTTAGTTGGAGTTTTAGTCTACTACCCCACTTCATTTGTACTTTTACCGGATTTCTCAGGGCGATTAAAGTTTTTCTGCAATTCTGGAACTCTGGAGTTTTGGAGTTTTGAGTTTAGGAATTTCGACACTCTTACTCTTTTTAACTCCATGTACAAAATGTCCTGACTCCCAACCAACTTTATTTCCACTGAATAAGGAAAAGTTGCACTCCATCACCTCAGTGTAAAAGTTTTATAATGATGTGGTTGAATAAATTGGAAATTCTCATTATTATCCAGATTTGATTGGAACCGACAAGAGAAGGAGCTCCTTCATTTTTCACACTAGATACTAGATCCGCACTTAAATTTTATTATCAGTGTTTGTCTTCGTAAATCTTCAGCTTCATTGTTTACACATTCCAATAGAAATGCCAATGCCAATGCCAATGCTTAGTCAATCAATAAATATATGCCATTTCATCTTCTATCTTCTTCCATTCAAAGCGGAGGTATGAGAATATTTCTAGTCCAAATCAACTAGTAGATTTTACATTTTATTCTATCCAAGTGTAAAATTTCCACACTATAGAGTGTACACTGTACAGTGTATGCTCTATGGTGCAGATAGACAGACAAAACATGAAGAGAATCATCCGACATCGTAAAAATGTTGCAACAACAAAGTAAAATGAAGAAAGAAAACTCCCTTAGACACAACGAGCAACGAGCAACAGACAACTGACAACTGAAGACTACTGTGCGTGAGCTTGTTTCTGTTGGTAGATAGTTAAAAGTTTAAAGTCTTCAAGGCAACGGCAAGCTGTAAGCTGTCAAAACCAAACTATGAAACTCCAGCATTTTCCGCCTAAGCCCCAGCATAAATTGTACTAGTAAGATTTGGTTAGTCAATATTCGAAAGTCAATATGTGTGAAATTATCCAGAAGCTGATAAATATGGAAAAACATTAACAAAATTACTCTTTCCAAAAAATATACAAGTTGATTTGAAAGAGTTATTATGAAGAATTTGTAACATTTTGAGGCGCAATTTAAACACTAGAAATTGATAATATAGAGGTGTAAAAATGTAAATGTAAATTTTAAATCCTATAAACCAACTAAGTCAAATCAGCTATTTCAAAAGGCTAATCTAATCGTAAATGGATTCAGCCAGTCACAAAAACTCACAGTCAAAGTCCGTTAAATGAGAAAAACTTGTAACAATATCAACTTTTTGACGCGTTACTCCTGCTTGTCGTTGCTTGTCTCCTGTTTTCATTCCTCTTCAATTTGTTGTTTCATTCTGAAAATATGCAGTTTCCCCCGTCTTCAACTTTCCGCGTCTTGAATGTCTTCAACTTCCCATGAACAGATTATTTTGCGGTCCTGCACATTAAATACGCTCGCTGATAACTGATAACATTGTTGCTCTTTTATATTTCATAATATGAGCTTTTTATTTTTCATTCAATGAAGTCAGTATGATATGTAGACAGTGGAATTGGGGATCGGATCGTCATATGGATTTACATGAGAGCACGGATAATGGAGAATGGAGAAGCAGAAGAAGATTCTCAGCTAATTCCTTTCCAATTCTCATTCTCATTTTCTCTGTACAATGTACAATGTACAAAGGAACAAGTAGAAAGTACAAAGCATGAGCGGATTGGAAATTGAAAAGCAGTGAAGAAAAGCCTGCATGGCAAAAGATCCATCACGTTTTTCGAGGAACGGGAACAAAAAGAGATGTAAAGAAGAAGCTCGAGTACAAAGTACAAAGTAGCTGTATTGAGTATTGCCTGTACCCTCAACATTCTACATTCTACATTCTACATTGTTGTATCTTGTATCAGCATCGAAACATGCTTCACATGAGGATATTCAGAATCAGGATTCAAATTCAAAGTAGTAGGCAGACAAATAGCAAGCACATACACACATAAACGTATACGCACACGCAAAAACACGCATTCATAAACAGCAGAAACCCGCATAACGAAGCTGTGAGCATTGAGCAGCCACTGGGTACTGTAATTTTGCAAACGGCTGGTTCTTCTTCGTGTGTCTCGTGTGTTGCATGTTTCGGATGTTGCATGTTAGATTCTACATTCTAGATTCTAGATGCTGAACATTGAATGCACATTCCTAGACAAAAAGGGACTCATCATCAGCTCCAATCAATTATCCGTTAAGTGAAGCATTTCATCATGTACATAAACAACAAAACAGCATCGCACATCACCCACCACACACCACACATCAAAATTCATCCGTCCAATTCAATCCACATCCAATCCAGTGGCCGTCAGCTCTATCCTATATCCTCTACCGAGAAAAATCCTCTTATGCAACACAAAACACAACATCATCATCACACATACATAAAACATGTGTACAATCTACATATGACACAACTCAGTCGTTTACATCAAGTTTTGCGTATGCTTGATGTATAATGCACACGCAAAGTACACGCAATCTAGAATCTAGTACACAGTAAACCCACCAGTCACCAGCCACTAGCCAACAAGCACCAGGCTTTTTGCATGTACAATGCATAACTGTTGCCGTCTATATGTCTGTGCCTTTGCTAAATATCTATATTTGCCACTAAATGGTGAATCCTAGTCGCAAGTCACAAGAGATGAAGAAAAGCAGAGAAGTGCTAGAAAGGACGTTCCGTTGAGGCAAAATTCCATCATTGCTACCACTACCACCATTATTATTATTATTATCAGAAGGTATTTACAAAGTACAAAGTACATATGTTAGAAGTTGGGACACAAAGTACTTATCCATTTCCCTTCTTTTATTACTTCTTCACATTCTCTTCTGGTTTGATGTACACTGCACAATGTTAATGTACAGGTTATTTATAAAGAGCCTTATTTACATACATACACGTTGATGTTGATGTTGATGCATTACCGTAGGTATCATGATATATGATATGGTTTCATCTCATCAGAGGATTACCCCAGATTACGCAAGAAATGTGATGTATTTATTTATACCATAAATATCACATGTACACCGTAGAATGCAGGGACTTTAGAATTTTTTGAACATAATTTCATTTTGATTGAAGCTACTAATACCTAATAATATTCACCATCAACCATCCACCATCCACAGGATGATACTTAAAATACACAGACTTTTCAAAAAACTCCGTACTTTGTACAGACATAAACATGAACCAAGTCACTATCCATCCACTCTTGACGTAAATAGTAAATATATTTAGATATAACACAACGCACACCACAGTTTCCAAGGAGAAAGAGAACAGAGAACGAAGAACGGAGGACGGGGTACGGAGGATTCAGCGATTATTATTGCTGCTATCTATCTACTCCTATTATTATTGTTATTAGCCGTCACTCTAAAGTCAAGAGTTTTATGTAGAAAGTAGACTGTTCAATGTTCACTGTTCTCTGTTCTCTGTTTACTGTACGTTGTATTTTGTCCCATGTACAATGTACATATTACATATGGCTTTAAGATTGGTTGAGAAAAAGAAGAATGTGAATGAGAATGGGAAGATTTAGTATCTCATCATATGTACATAATAAACATGAGATACTTGTCTTCTACAATATTTTATATTATAATATTTTATTATGTTGTAGTTTTCCCAACGGAGAGAATAAAGAATAAACTTCCTCCAATTGTATAAAAAAAATTCCTCCTCCACATTGAGTACTGTTATGCATTTTATTATAATATTTTATGATTACAGTTTACGTTTACGTTACTTTACGTTCCTTTTACCCCCTCTTCTTCTCATTCTTCTCCGTACACTTCTTTAACGCAAACTACAAACTACAAACAGTCCAAGCCAAACTAAGCGTTTTCACGCTTATAATCATTTTGCCGTATCTTATGATAATAATAATAATAATAATAATAATAAATCCTGTGGGTGCTTCAACTTCTGCTTCTTTGCGTGTGTGTAGTGTTGTGACTTGTGGTGTGCTGGGGGAGGATAATTTATAAAATGTACATGAAATACAAATGTGATTGTGCTTTATATGACATTCTTCTAATTCATTGCTCGTAATAACAGAAAGAAAAAAATTGGTCTGTTTATTATACAGAAAAAATGGAATATAAAATACAGAATTATAATTTAGATTGAGTAAAGCAATGCACAAGTATGTATGAGAATTGAGCACATTTTACATTGTGTTATAACACGTAAGTTCTAGATTTAGAATTCGGGATGGTTTTGTAGCTCATATGAGATGATGCATTAGTATTGTATATAAAGAAAAGAAGCTAAATTGTGATGGTCATTCATGGTAATCGCAGGCTTTGAATTTTGAATAAATGATTCTAAGAAATTTAGATAAAAATGGCACAAATAGGTCTACAGTCTACAATAAACTCATTAATTCATCAATAATCATCCGTAAACTCTAAACTCAAGACTTGAGCACTTGAGCACTACTAAAAACTGAACATGATTGGGAAATAATCTGCCTGGCTGAGTAGAATAACATCATTAATCATTTAAAAAAATGTCAATTATTATCAATTCTTCGGAAATCGTTAAAACGTTGAATTTAAAACGCAAAGCAAAAGAATTCTCTGCTCTTGTCTATTTTCTCAGAAAATATACCGTTGAATTAGCTTTTCTGAAATAGTTTGATATGTTTCATAGTGATGGGAATCAATCAATCATTGATCTTTTTTGCTATCGTACTTGTAGCTTGTAACTTGTAACTTGTTGCAAAACAAATCAAATTAACAATTTGAGCCTTCAGTATGCTGTAGAAAATTTTCAGGATTCTGTTTTTCAACGTAAAAAATACCAATAAAAGGAGAATCAAGTGATTACTTCATCCTCCAAAATTAGATGACGACGACCATCATTCGATGTAGGATATTCTATAATTATTCTCATATGAACTTCAATCTGCAGTCCATGAATCCTGATGAATTCCACTTATGTGCACCTCTGGCTCGTTATTTTTTAACAAAATAATTTATCCCTGAAATCACAGAGTATGCAGTCAGGTAGTCAATCAGAGTAGTCTGTGTTTTTTGAGCACCTTTAATTTCCACTTTCCATCAATTTTTTTGTGCGTACTGGAACACTTAGGCTTACACAAACCGGATACAAAGTTTGTAGTTTCTAGTTTATAGTTTGTAATGACCGGTGTTTGTAAAGTGTTCGTTAAAATTAAATTCCAGTTCTGCTTCTAGCTTCTACTTTCTAGTTCCAGAGGAAGCAAGAGTATAGAGTGTAGATTGCTGAGTGTCGAGTGGATGTACAATGGACAATGTACAAGTACAAAAAAAGTACCAGCTAAAACTAAAAACCTGTGTACTGGTTTTGGTTTTGGTTTTTATACCTACAGCTTTAGAATAAATGGACAATGGACAACGAACAAGTAAAGAAGAGAAAAAGAAAGGGAAAAGTCTGCCGTTGCTCTGTGCATGTTTCTGTGTGTGTCTCTGATCTCCTTATGTATAAGGAACAGGAGCAGTTGTGTGTAATTTAAATGTGAGCTGGAGTATGGAGTATGAAGTATGAAATATGTATGTAAGTACAATGTACAATGTACACATACAAGTGGAATCAGAGTCAGACATCCGCTGAATTTGATTAGGTTCCTTCGTGTTATATACACAATATAAAATATGTATTAATATTTTAGCTGTTGGTTTTCTTGTTCTTGTTATGGTTCTGATTTGCTGTTGTCTTTTTGTCTTTCGTCTTCCTTTCGTGCAGTCTGCAGTCTGCAGTCTGTTTTGTCCACTTGAGAGCTGATGCACAATGCAACATGACAAAGTACAATAAACAGAAACAGTGTGGTGTAAAAGGATCAAAGAGACTTAAAAAAGTTGAATGGACAATTCAACTTATCTTTCTCTCTTGCAATGAACCTAGTTGTACAAGGGTTAAAAATATGGTATATATATATATATTTATATGAATGAGCTCCAAAAGTAAAGTATATTGTGTACAGTACACAATTCAGGGTACACAAGATATTAATATTATGTAATAAAAATATGATGTGAACGATGAGGATGAAGGATGAGCAGTGTGCACAGAGAGAAACCCTATGAGTGTGTCTCCTACGTCTACAGTCTACAGTCTACATCCACTTCTACATTATACGTTCACGTCCAAAAGTAAAAAAGTAAGAAAAGTTGGTGAGTGAGTGAGTGAGCGAGCGAGTAAGGGAGTGAGTATGAAAGGAAAAAATAAAAAGACAGGAAGGTCATTCTGACGGTTTTTTCTTTCCTGCCGTTGTTGTCCGCTAGCCAGCTGACTCCTCAGTCTCAGTCTCCGCACCTGCTTCTTTACTCCTTCTCTGTTCGTCTCTTCCACTCACGCTTTGTGCTGTACATTGTACATATGCAGTACAACAACTTCTTCAATCTAGTCGACTCTGTCACAGGGAACACTGAACACTGAACTAAGATACACAAATAATTCAAACTCTTGTAACGAACTTGTGCAGTATACTTGGGAGTACAGACTATAGAGTATAGAGCAAAGTATTACACAGAGAGTAGAGTTTGATAGAAATAAACTACGTTTCCTAGCAATTTACACTGCACTTGTGAGTGGTCGTCCAACTCAACTCTTTTGCTTCATGCTGATGCTGATATACTCATGTAGCCTTTGCCATTGAATTCAGTGACATGTGTTGAAAGTTGACAATGGCTTCAATTTTTCTACGCTTTGAATCTCTAGTTTCCATGTAGTTTCTAGATGCTAGATTCTATTCTATTCTGCAGGTTCTGGATGCACACTTTCTCCTTATTTTATTTTTTATACCCACATCATCGTCTCCGTCCATACACTTTATACATTCTTCCTTTCTCAAATTCCATTCAGGCATCTTTTGTACACTGGCCTATTACGCAACATCCAACACAACATCCACAAGGTCCAACAAGTCACTTCCACTTTCGATCCATTTACAAAGGACGTATATAAACTGTACATTGCACATTGTACACCATACAGTGTAATTTTGGAGTGGGTAAACTGGAGCTTGGAGTTTGGATGGATGCGGGCGGACAAACGGGCACCCTACTCATCATTTGTATGCAGCATGTACCTACTGTTTTAATTTTTTGTACAATAGAACATGTTACAATCATTGAACAAAATACACATCTTCTAGAATCCAGAAGCATTCATTCCGTTTCCCCTCTACTTAAAAATATCATCCGTACTCTATTCACCCTCGGGGTGAATTCTCACAGATTCCGAGAGCCCAACTGCTCTACAATTTTTAGTAGTTGAATAAAACCTACGAGCTACGATCCACGACCCCAATTGTTATCCACCAAGTTTACCTTTTTCCAAATTCATTCATCCAGAATCCAGAAATGAATGGATGAACCAAGAACTTCTAGTGATGATACTGATTTAGAAACCTTTTGACGTAAAAAAATCATTTTTAATTTACTATTTTCATTTTAGGGATTGAACACTGAAAGCACTCACAATAGTTTGTTGCTAATTTTCACGTTTATCATATTAGATGACAACTTGATTTCTTTCTTTGTTTTGTCTTTGATCTTAAATCTTTACGTTTCTCTTGTACCAAGAAAGAATTCTTTCCTCTGTACACTGTACAAAAGGGTATGGAAACATGACGTTGATTATAACTGGATAATTAATTAATATGAATGCCTGTTAACATCCCCTCTGTTTACAAGTTACAGGTCGTAAGTCAGTACATATAGTGAACAATTCTCATCTTCCTCATGAGGGACGAGGGATGAATAATTAATGACGATGACGATGATGAAGATGAATGAAAGAGTTATTAAACAATTTCAAATGCATTTGCATATATGGAAAAGTTGAGTGTCTGCAGTTGTGCAGTCAAAGTATGCACTTTTATTGTGCGCCGCATTTCTGATCACTGGTTCTGGTTTTAGTAATTAGAAGTCGGCAATCGGCACTCGTCAGTCGAGTCGGCGGGCACAAGGAAAATTTTGTGCCTGTTAAGTTTCTGATCAATCTCAGCCCTCAAATGTTCTCGTACACAAGGTACGGGCATCAAATTACACCTTATATCTTGTAAATTGTATAAAACAACACTATTTATTGTATCAACAATCATTTGTACAGTATACACTGTACAAGTAAAATAATATACAAATTGTACAATTTCATAGCTAATGTAATTCAATTAAATTAGATAGATAGCGGATAGTTGATGATACAGTTTACAGTGTGCACTTTGTATTGTGCATCCCAATTTTTTCATGTCATTTGGATGCAACTTTTCTTTTAATGTTCCATTTTTAGAGTAGTGACTAATGACAGCCAAACAAGAATGAGTTTTGTCAATGTCACTGTCCATTCCCAAAGGGAAATGGTCAAAGGAGTTTTACATGAAAATGTTACGTGTAATGTACAAAAATGAATAGTTGTATGGAAAATGGAAAATGACAACTACAACTACAATGACAAGGATCTATCCAAATCCAACACAACCAAGTCCAATCCAATCCAATCCAATCTAATTTAATCCCATCCAATCCATCTAATTTAACTACAATTACGCAACAAGTACCTACCATCATCTTTTTTCTCACCCTCAAAATGATCGCCCTCATCATCCAACTCCAAATCCAAATCCCAAAACTAACTAGATATGACAACGACAACGACAAACACCACTACAACTAGAAATACAAATTGCACACATTGCTATCATTGAACATTTGAACATTGTATCTTTATGTGTTAGTGAGTGTAATCCCCGTCGTGATCAATGCGAGACACGCCCAAAACCATTGATGCTTTGATGCTTTCTTTATTCGCGGCCAGCCTGTTCTATTCCACACACTATATACACACTACGCATTAACACAGATACATATCATGTTACGAGAAGGTTATAATGGGTTTTGGGTTTCACGTTAACCTACTGGATTATTACCAATGTGACTATTATTATGTCTTCTCTCCGCCGACGATGAGTTTTACTGCACATTGTACATTGTCCGTAGTCCATTACAAACGGCATGTTCTGTGTACACTATGTATTGTGTGTCTTTTGTGCTGGTTGAGTGTGGTAGGTGGTAGGTTGTTGGTGGTAGGTAGGCTCTTCCCTTTGTAAAAGCTAATTTAATAATGTAATTATTCAGCAATAGATATTATATTACATTATATATATTACAGTACTTTTAGAGGACCTACAGCGCGCTCCGGTTAGTTTTTTGACAAGCCGCTCACAATTCACAATGTACAATGTACAAAGCAATAGCTCACACAGCAAGAGAGAGCGAGAAAATCCGCTTCCCTTTTTATCCCGAACAACGAACAAGGAACAACAAGAGCTCATTATTCAATAAATGTGCATAAATTACACGCCTTTTATCGTGTTACCGAACAAAAGAATATATATGAATAAGATCATATTAAACACTGAGCATTGAGCATTGAGCATAGAACATTGAGTACAACTTGTATGCGTGTATGTGTTATATATTACATTAAAAAGATTGGAATGGACTGGTTCCCACTTTTCTGAATATTAGTGGTATTAATATTAATACTAGTAGAGGTCCATTTGGAATATATGGATAAATGAATGAAACATTTGATATTTAATACTTTTGAAAGAATTTCCGCTAGTCAGAAAAGAATTGAATTTATAGGACTTCTCCCGTCCTACTAATTCCAAAAACCCTAAATCCCAAATCTTGTGCTTTGAGCCATTTATTATTGGCTGTTGAATTCATAATAGGATTTTTTGGTTAACATAAAATAAGGAATAGGAAGTAACTTGTTTCATTTTTTATGGGTCGGGTGAAGAATGAAAGGAGAAAACCCACCGCAAGTTGAAGTTGCACTGTCTGTTGTCTGTATAGTTTAGTTCTGTTTTGTCTCCGCATTTTATGATGGACATGTGTACTGTGTACGGGATAATGCATCAACGTGCAAAGCAAATATCAAACAAATCTGATACAAATTGAGCGTCATCCAAACCAACAACAAAAGTTAATATTGCCAGTTGCCAGCTCATTCAGTCATGCACAAATGAATGTGAATCTGAATATGACTACATTTTGAATTTCGAATGAATTTGCATTTGTGCCTTTACATAAATGTCCAGTGTCCAGTTTGTTTGACTATGCAAACGTCAATGTCAATGTCAATGCCAATGCAAATGTCAGTCCTTGTTTTGTAAAATGCAAAACAACTTAATCGGCAACTACGCCGACAACCAACAACCGGCAACTTGAAACTCGAAAGTCAAAGCTGGAAACTTGACAAACTGTCTACTGTCTACATATGAAAATACTTTCTATTATTTACTAATAACACTAATACTGTCCTCCCACTCGCTGGGAAATATAACAAGTGCTGACAAATATCCATACGCTGTTCATTCTTCATTGTACATTGTGCATTCAGTGACCAGTTGTGTTCAAAAAACTTGTGCTTGCATCCAAACTCCAAACTGTGTACAGTGTAGATATAACGCATGTCGTAACCTGTCCATCAAATGTCTAATTGTATTATGTCATAGAGAACTTTGAAAATCGTCACAAATCCTCACAACATTTCAATCGATACTACAATAGAAATACACAAATACAATATGACATTCTTTTTAACTGGCCAATTCTTATTTTTCTATAGATGCTTTAAAGTTTTGAAATTCAAAACAAATATCTCTAGTTTGCATTCACCAAGATCTCTAAAATAGACTCCGCACTTTCTTGGGTGATTGGAGACCGAAACCAGTGATGTTGACAAGAAATCAGTATATTTCGGCTACGGCCAATCGTTTCCGCCCACTCTCAACTTTCTACAGCTGTCCGTTGCTGAGATACAGCCAAAATAACAAGCCGTTGCTAACGCAACATTCACAAATCAATTCAAACTTCAAAATGTCTTTCAAAATTTACTGCAGGGACATTTCTCATTCAAAGTAAATCAAAATCAGTCAAAACACGTCTCGAGTGGTCTTTTGTCATATGAATTCAAAAATTTTGAAAAAATGTCAATACTGTGAACTTTTGTTCAGAGCAATCAGTTTACATACGAAATTTGACAGGCTTCCGGTTAATACAAAAATTTTATATTTTGATCATGACTTTGTGGTCAGAATGCGGTCGATATTCCGTTGACGTTTTTTAGTTCCAGCAAATAGGGCTCTTGCGGTATCATTAAACACGATATTACAGTGTATTATGTAAACATTTAAATGACTACGTTGCCATGGATATTTGAATCCCCCCATAAAACAGCATGTAGATAAAACACTTTAACGAAAAACTGCAGAACTTAGAAACAGTGACTGAGAAACCACGAAACTCCAAATTAATGATAAAGTTTTGCACAAAAAAGGTTGCGTAATAGACATAAAATCACCACGTTAAAAATGTGACCAAATCAATAAATTTTACGAGTAAACTTTTGAAATGACCATTTTCAACAGCGTTCAATTTCTGAAAAGTTTAATCAAGTGCCAATTGTGTCTTTGGTGAATGCAGCTGAAGTCTAAAATTATCAAAATAAACTAGAGTAAAAAATACAGGATTCTATAGATGCTCTCAAAAGGCACAAAATAAGCATCAAGAGTTTAGAAAAGCAGCCCGTTTTCAACTTGAGGATTTTTGAATAAAGTAACTACAATCGTTTTGCTACTCCAACATTGCAAAGAGCTCAATCACAAACCAGTGAATTTCGGAGGTGAAAACCTGATGCTTTTCTAAAATCTTGATGCTTATTTTGTGCCTTTCGAGAGCATCTATAGAATCCTGTATTTTTTACTCTAGTTTATACTTGATACTTTATACTCTAGACTTGGAATTTCTATGTTTTATGGTTTCATTGAATAAAAAAGTATAATTGTAATGCACATGCATTGATTTGCTTGAGCTCACCAAGATTTCTAGATTCTAGATTCTAGATTCTAGATTTTAGACTGAAAATACTGAAAGAAAAATGTACCACAAACCGGTTACGGTTACGGTTAATCCGTAAAATAAAAAGTGTGGTGTGTTGTGTAATGTTGGAATTTTAATAATTTTAATCTAAAATCCTAAAGCCTCTAGTCTGAGAATAACTAGAATCGTTACGACAAGGAAAAACAAACGTGGTCAGTTTGCCATAAACCATAAACCATGAGCTGAAACTGAAAAAATGATAGATAATCTGTTAGAATTCATAAGTAAAAGTTAATGCGAGAAGGAATGGGATAAAAAATGTCCTCAAGCCTCAAGCCCTTGCATAAGATAAGATATCACGGTATTATTATAATTTTGACAATAAAAACTGGATGTATGGTGCATTGTGAATGATGTTGCTATGTAAATCCTCATTATGTATTTTATTGCGTAGGATTGCGTGAAGTCATGAACTGTAGACTGTAGATAACATACCTGCATTTAAATACATTGCACTGAGTATTGTGTATTGTGTAGGAAATGTAAATGTACGGATCTGTCTTGTAAGTACGAGTACGAGAGAAAAAATGTGTACTCAAGACTCAAGTTGGATTGGACAGGACAACACCCTTTGAATTCACAAACCATATGCTTCCTTCCTACATGAAATCTTCTCATGTTGTTACTCTTTCTCCTTCTCCATCTCAGTCTCCGTCTCCTTTTTTCCATTGTACAAGACAGAGGACAGGGGACAGAAAGTAAACGGAGGATAAGTCAAGTAAAGTAGCATTAAAATATTACATGTACAAATAGATACATTTGAACTCTCCTTTGAATCCCCTTTCTACAACAACAACAATCCTACATATTACACATGACACTTACACGTTGCATAATAGATATCTAAAAGAGAGGACACAAAATAAGTCAACGCGTATTTATTTCAGATAGTTTTTCTCGTGTAAATCTGCTCCTATTTTCAAAGAATGTGAAACTGAAAATGACAATGACAAAAAAACCAAGAACCAAGTTTACTTACTTATATTTAACCTTGTCATTTGTCATATTTGTCCAAGTGAAAGGGAGAGAGAAGAGTTTAAGAAGAGCCGCATGTCAGCTTGGCAAGCTCTATCAAGATTCAAGAAACGTCTTTTCAAAGAGGCAAGTTACGTGAAAATGTCTTCTCCATTTTCAAAAGTGTAGTGTACACTGTACAAGATACAAATTAACAGACGTTCTAATGTTATTAACAGCCGACTTATCTTGATAGATTGAAGTCGCTAGATTTCAGATTGTAGATTGCAGATAGATTCAAGATGAAATGTAAGCTGTTTATCCCAAAATGTCACCAATCTCCAAAGTTTTTCGTAGGATCTGGATTCTAGATTCTAGATCAAAATATTACAGTAAATTCTGCTCCTGCCTTTAAATTATAGATTAAAAAATTACTGATTCCTTTAGTTTCAAGTGAATAAATTTGCAAGTCAACGAATCATTCAGGAGAAAAAGTGGAAATGTGGAAATTTTCTACTTGGGTGAGGATTTTAAATTCATTCCATTGAAAATGGAGAAAAGAGAATGGAGAATGGAAAATGGTTTATGTCATTTTGGTCTCATTTCGTAATTTGCACAAATAGCATATAATTTTGCCATAAATAAATATGTGTGTCATATTATGTATAGCGCAAACTAAAAGCTACAAACTAGAAACAGAAGTCCTTTCCTCTTTTCCTCTTCTTGTACTTGGTCTAACTTCCAACTTCTAACTTGTAACGCCTACGAACTGATGTAAGACAAAGTACAACGCACAGAAGAAACAGAGGCGAAGAAACTCTGGGAATATTTGAGACTTTAATATTGCAGATTCTAGATTCTAGATTCTAGATTGTAGAGCATCATTAGTATTAATATTTGGGAGGTTGTAATATGTACACTATATACATGTCTATACTCTATATGTGAACTTCCTCTTCCTTTTTGCACTGTATATTGTATATCCGACACCTACTTTACATGGTATCATGTTCCTGTGAACGAGCTAGTTTCTCTTCATTTCTACTGTATCTCGCTGTCTCCGTCTTGAGTCTAGTGTCTTGTGTTGGTTCGTAATAAGTTGGTAATGTTGATAATAATATCAGAGGAGAGAGAAAGAGGAAGGGAAATGTTTGCAATCTTAATTGGTGTCAAAATCCTTTACCATGTTCTTCATTTATCCATTAGACGTTCACTTTAGATCTAACAAACTACGAGAACCTATCTATTTACCTTCATACAAACACATATTCATATCTATATTGTATGCATAAATTATATAACAGGAGGAAGAAGAAGAAGAGGAAGAAGAAGAAGAGGAACAAGAAGAAGAGGACCTCTCATGCATAGATAGGAATAGGAACGAGTCAAATTATATGGCAAAGTTTTTGGTTGTTTTATTATGCATTACCTCTAATCGGCAGAGTTAACATGACATCTAAGTGAGTGTGTAGTGTGTAGTGTGTAGCGTGTATCCCAGTTTCTACGTGGACTCTTTTCCTACACAAACTGAAACTGACTTTGAAACTTGAAACGTATCATGATACCCTTTGTTAGTGCTCCATATCCATTTCCACATCCATATGCATATGCATAATGCATAAATGTCTCTGTCTCTGTATTCTCTAGGTATTTTCGAGGTATGTTTGTAGATAAATCAAAACTTCTTATATGCGACACATCTAGTCGACTAGTGTCTAGTATCTAGTTTCTAGTTTCTAGTATCTAAAGTAAGCGGGGACTTTAACTCTAGCTCCAACTCCAACTCTAACAAGAAGAAGATAGGAGAAGAAGTACAAGAACAAGAACAAGTAGAAGACGAAGAGATTTGAATATCTTTTGTGATCTTAATGAGTGCCTTGTCTTTGTCCATACATTATGAATGCGACTTTAACTTTCCTACCACTTCCAACTACCAACTAACAACGAACAACTATCAACTGAACAACTGAACAACCAAACACTAACTAACTAACAGTGCGTAATCCGTGGTCGTGTCTTTATACTCTTGTACTTTGTACAGTATTCGCCTCTTATTCCTGCTTATTTGTGCGGGCCGGAATTCTTCCAAATTGTACAGTCTACATAGAGTCTAGATTCTAGAGTGTAGAGTACTCGTTACCTCATCCTCTCCGTCCCCTTCCATTCTTCACAACTTGAGCTATAGATATGTAATAAGAGTATTATTGTTACAAAACAAGTCCTTTTCACGTCTTTTATTTCTCCTTCCATTTCAAAGAGAGAGAAAGGACGAGGAAACACAAGGCTCCTAATCATTTTTGAAACAAGTCAAGTCAACTACACGACTTGTCAAGAAGTAAAGAAGGAAGATCAAGTGATGAGACAAAGAGAAATCCAAAGACAAAGCCAAAGTCAAAGTCAATGATCAACGACAATGATACTCATCCTCACCGTCTTTTCCTCATCTTGTGTGTGTGTGTGTGGTGTGTGCAAAAAGAATCGTAGTGTTTTATGCACACTGTACAATGTACATTGTAAAATGCACATTGAAGCACAATACATTACTAACTAGGTATCTTTTACCTTTTACCTTTATTACATAATAAATGACATTCACTGAATGCACACTCTGAGATCTGAAATACTTGGAAATATCTAAATACATTCTCAGTTGAAACCCAGAACCAAAATTAGAATCAGAATCAGTTTCAAAGGAAAAGAAGCTGAATCCGAATCACAATCAAAATCAAAATCACAGAAACAACAAGTTTTAAACAAGACGTTTTTGCATAGATGCATCCAAAATCCAAAGCACAAGAAAGAATCAAGAGTCAAGATTCAGGAGGCAGAAGGCATGACATCAAATGACACTAATTATTTCCAAACATCATTATTATCATTACGGAAGGTGGCAGAACCAGAAGAAAAGAAGATCAAAACTACAAAACTACCACAATCTGCATTTACTCATTCACAATTCACAACGTGTCCTTTATTCTCTTTTCTACCGTTTATTCTTTATTCTTTCCTCCAACGTGTAACAAGTTTGTTTTTAAATCCACTATCCACTTGTATCATGGGACATTATACACTTCTTTGCTTGAACTTTGAGCTTTGAGGATTTGAGAAGTCTTTTATCTATCAATAGAAATAAAATACCTGCTCAATTCTCACTTCTCCATTACACAATACACAATACATTGTACATTGTTCATGGTGCAAATAATGCGTAAACAGAAACATTGGCTTCGTTTTCCTGTAGATTTCTACATCCCACATTCTACAGATTGCAGGAAAAACTCAAAGGATCTTTCCAATTAATTTATACGCAATACATTATGCATAATAAAATATCTGTATAGTTTAAATGTATAAATCTCCAATGCTCAATGCTCAATGCTCAATGAATAAACGACTTTTGCGGTGGATAAATGCGACTCTCGAGCCTCAAGTCTCTACACTCTAGAGTCTAGAGTCTCGAGTCTCGAGTTTCAAATAAATGAATCGTTTTGTTCTCTTTAATAAAGATACTTAAGTTGAGATGAGTTGAGTTGACTGTTCCCATTATTTCCTCTGACTCCTTTGACTCACTTAATTACGCTTATTGACTATCTTGTTTCGGGTTGTTTAGGATTTTGTATCCATTTCTCTGGCTTTTGTCTTAGAATTATTACAACTCCAGGATGGTTTTAATCATAGAAACAGAAACTGATACATATGCAGATGACAAAAGGAAGTACGTGTTCTCTTCTGTTCTCTTCTGCGTGTTCTCTTTGAACACTTGGGCATTTGAACATTTGAACATTTGGACATTTAGTGTAATGGCGGCAGTTTGTACATGTTGTGTCATAATACTGATGATAATGAGGATGTTTGTTTGCTGATGAGGTTCAGCTTCAGGTTAGCATATTTAAATTATTTAAATTACAAGTATATGAATTGTCCCTCGGTTTATCTGTACATATATCCTATAAACACAGCTATATCTATATTTATGTCTATTTATTACAGGTAAAGATGAGGGGAAAGGCGACAAAATTAGCATATTGATGTAACAGCGTAAGTGAAATGTAAATTTAAATGATGAGGACGAGGACGAGGAATCATGTACATTCATGTAGACGGGGCAAACAAACAAACAAACCAAGGAATGAATGAATGAATGAATGAATGAATGAGTGGATAGACGTTTTACATTGAGCAGTGGTAGTTTCTAGTTTTGAAATGGAAATGAATAAAGGAGAGGAGTGGAGGTAAGAGGCTGCTGGTTGCTGGTACAAAAGGTGTGCATTTAAGTTAAGTGTGTGTTGTATCTCGGAAAGTGTTTGGTTTTGTCACTCAAGTGAGGAAATGGTTATTTATCCTTTGTAAGCACTCGATCCTTCTATTACTATTTCAACTTGAGATTCAGAATCTATTTATGCATTATTCCTTCGTGGTCGTCTGTCTCAAGTCTAGAGTCTAGAGTCTAGTGTCATCTATTTCCCCTTTCCCTTTCCTCCGTAAATTCATTCATCCAGTCACCCATTTATTTATTTGGTATTTGAAATCCGAAAGATTTATTTGGAATTTCAGAGCCAATCGAAAGGACGATAGCTAAGAATTAAATGTACTGTTTTTGATTTGCTTAAAGTTCTGGTTCTGTACTCTGTATTTTGTACTTCCGTGTTCCGTGATTTTCTTAAAAATGTCAAAATATGTCTTTGTTTGTACTCGTACTTGTAAGTTGCAAGTTGATATAAATTATTAGAGTCAAACTGTTTTCGGTCATGGGCAAAGGACTTTACTTTTTCAGAGAAAAACTGAAATCATTTCACGTATAAAAATTGTACTGAATTATTTGATGTAGTAAAATGTCAACTGTGCATTGTACATTTATTGACTCCTGCAGGAGTCCAACAAAAAGCGGCTCAAAACATTCTACAATGTACACTGTACAGTGTACAGAAGGAAGGAAGAAGTAGACGTCAAAACTCGCTGAATTTACAGACCAAATGTCCGTTTCAAAATGGCAAATGTACCATTTAGAATGTGACAAGGCACTCAATTGTTCAATGTTTGCTATAATTTTCATGCGTTTTCTTGTTTCTTGATTCTTGGGATTACATGAAATATCAAATACAAAATACAAAGTACAAAATACCGGTATAAAATATTGAGCGAGTGTGAAAAGACGCGAGTGATTATGATTATGACTATCGGACAGGTAAAAAGATCTCAGTAGGTAGTCCAAGGCTGTCATGTTGAACAAGACACAAAACAAACAACAACAACAAGAGACCATACAATACCATTCCATAGCATTATCCAGGCATATCTTGTCATGTCATATCATATGAGGAGCTGCGTAGGAGTTGAAAATTTTTTGAAGCATGCAGCATGTAGAATGTAGAATTACAGTGAATAGTATAGAATTTCTCCTATAGTATTTTCTTTCACTGCAAGTCTTTCAAGAAACGGAGAATTTGAAATCATTTGTGTGCATTCAAGTGCGTGTATTTAACTCTACCAGCAAGATCATTGGAGATTGGAGAATGTAGAATGTAGAATCTAGATAGAATATTCGTATACATGGGATTTCCTATATTTTATATTCCATATTCAATATTCCACATTATCAAAAGTAAATTTCAATCAAGCTTTGCATCTTTATTTGTGTAATTCTGATTTAATTCCAGTCTCGTGAGCACAGGGAATGAGCCGGTACAAATTTTCCTAGGTACATACAGATGAAATGTCCATTTCCATACAAATAGGAATGCATCGTATGAACATTTTGCTCGTCATTTGTTTACTTTGTCTCACGGCATGAGACTTAATGTGTAATGCAAATGCAGTCTGAATTCACTTTATGCAATCCACCAGAATACCGTGGGCTGTCTCTCTTGTGCGTACCTGCTGTCTCTCTTTACTTTTTACTGTTTACACGCTCGTGTACAGGTTTATTTCAATATTTCAAAGTACGTTTGTTGTTTGCTGTTTGTTGTTTGTGCTTCTCCGCGCTGTTTGAGTTTGAGTTTGTGCTTGACAGAAAAAGGAAAGAGGAAAAAGAGAAAGAGAGAAAATAAAACTGCAATTCGGACCAAATAAGCCAGCACAAGTGAAAATTCCTTCGTCCGCCCCACAAACGTCTTTACTTTAAACGTGCAACTCGGGATGGACATAACAGTGAACAGTGAACATGTGCATCAGGACAAATTCTATTGTCAAGTGAATGTACGTACTTTGCAAACAGCCAACAGGATGAATTATGAATTCTGAATCCTCAATTTCATGTTCAATGTTCAGTGTTCGATAGTCAACTCTGGATTCCAAATTTGAGATGAATATTTCATGTGGAAAACCTGTAAATTCTTCAGTAGGAACTAGGTAAAGGCGATTTCATTTTCGAATGTCCACTGTCCCCTGTCCACTGTCCACCCTTCAGTCTTTAGTCTTCATGTACTCTATGGAAAATGGAAATGGATAGTTCAATTTTGTCTTAAACTCGATATTTCTTACTACTTACTTGTTCAAGTTAGTACACATTTCTACAAATAACCCTGAATTCGGGTTCAATGGAATCGAGTGGAATCGAATCGAATTTCCATTAATCGATTACATAACAAATAACAAACAATATTCATTTTTCTCTATACATGCGATGCGAGAAAATAACAAAGGACAAAGTACTTACTACTCAGACAATTCTTTTCTAAATGAATCCAATTTTTTTACTCTAAATGCATTTCGCATTTCATACTCGTTATCTCATATTTAAGTACATTATAAAATTGTTTGAAAGACATTTATTTTTTGTGTTCTTTTCGAGTTTGATATCAGATTTTAGAAATGGTTGACATTTGCTTTATCGTCGATGACAAGATACAAGATACACGACACAAGATGCATAATAATATAAAATACATGCATTTGGCTGCACATTTACATTCAAAATTCCATGTATCCGAAACCGGAATATTTGCTTTACACAGAACACAGAATGCAGAACAGGGAAAACAGAAAACAGAACACATAATATCAACAGAAGAGTCGAGGAAACATTCAAAACTCGAGACTCAAGACTGTAGACGAAAGAGAAGGAAACCAAAAAAAACTGCCATCAACAAAACAGTCGACTTTGAACTTAGATACATATAGGAAAGAAAGAAATATTTGCCGAAGTGAAGACATTTCCCAATTCTGAATGTTGAATGTTGAATGCTGTTGGCTTCAGTAGCAATAACTCTAGTTTCTAGTTTCAACAAAAAATAACTATGCACAATGTATAATGTACAATGTAGATTGTACAGTGCAGATACATGACACAAGAACCAGCACAAATATTTGTAAAGGCAACAAAAGGGCAAAAAAACCGAGTTTTTATCGTTTACGTTTTCTTCTCCTTATTCTTTGCCCTTTTCTCTCTTCTTCCTATAAAGATTCAGTCTGTTCAATGTTCAATTTTCAATGTACATTCCGAAAAGTCACAGTTCCAAATTGGACGGGGACTAATTTAATATTATGCATACGAAACCAAACCAAAACTCAAAGAAAAAGAACGAGAACAACCATCTTTTGCCTGTGCATAATTCTAAATCCTGAATCCTGAATCAGGGAATTGCTACATTTCTCTCTCTAAACTCTACGCTTTAAATTGGGTTGAGAAAAGAGCAGAGTTATTGAAAAGTGTACAGTTTCTTGTGATTTTTTGCCATCTTTAGGAATTTGAGGAAGAGAAAATATTTTTCTTGTTTGATTCCTCACTTGCTCGCGTAAATTTGCCTACTAACGATAATAATACAATAATACAAATAAATAATTGGAGAGTTGATCCGAGTAACGTTTTTCCTCCTCCAGTAATAACAACAATCACCATAACAATAACAATGCCAACAGCAGTGACAGTAACAATGGCAGTGACAATGACAATCGCGATCTTGGAGCAACATAAAACAGAAGGAGCAAGATCAAAATATTTATACAGGGATGCACAATGTACAATGTACATGCGTGTGTATGTATGTAAAGAGTTGTCATTCATTCATTCACTTGTCACGGTCCTTGTGCTTCATCCTCTGACGCTGTAATCATATCACAGTCAGAGCCAGAGCCACGGTTGACAATTTATATATTATATTATACATTTTTATGTAATATCTCATGCTTCTAGATTCTAGAGTCTACAGTCTACATCACAAAAGTACAGGAAGGGTCGTGAACCTCAAACAAACAGAAAGGAGGAAATTATGGAAACTTTTAAGTTTTGAGCTTTGAGTATTGAGTATTCTTTTCTATGCGACTTTTAACTTGAATTTTTACATCCGCACAGCATAAATATTATGCTTTTAATGCTGAGAAATATTGAAAAATGAAATTTCACTAAAAATATGGAAAAATCCACACATTTTGAGAAAATATGTATTTTACCAAGTCTAAAGTTATTATGATTATGATTATTTTGTCAACTTTTCACCTTCAATTTTTGAATTTCAAATAATTTCACATCTGGTTTCTGAATTTGTATGGAAATTTAAAGGAAATATTCTATTCTACTTTTTAGTTTATCCTTTATTTCAACATATTATATTTTTTCTTACCTTGTGCATCCACGACAGATCCCAGAATGGCAAACGTCAATCCAAGATATAGAAAATGTCGAGTTAATAAAAAGGAAGCCATGTGAAAAGTTTTACAAGTCCACAACGAAGAAGATGATGAAGAGGAAGAAGAAAAAGTCGACTTGGATTTGATATTCCACATTTTTAACTCTTATTTTTTTCAAAGAAACTTTTTAATTTAACTTGCTGTTTTTTCTTTTCTTCACTGTATTTCACTTGATTTAGTTTGGTTTGGTTGAAAAGTTGATTTGATTTTTTTAATAAAAACTGAGAAATATCAATAGCAACACATTACTGGAAAACTAAAAGCACTTATTATTTTTATTGTAATTGTAGCAATACTTTTGTATTCATTCAGTATTCAATCCATTAGCTTTTCACTAACATCAACACTATTGAGACACTAGAAAATCAGAATTCAAACTTGAAACTTCAAAACAGCACCACCACAAAACTATTAAATTCAACTGATTTAAATTACAAGTAAAAGTAGTTTCTTGTCGTCGTATTTCGCTTTCTTTAGTTTTCGATTTATTTTATTTTCGATCGGTAGTTTTCTGGTCATTTAGCAGAAAGCCGGAGTTTTATCATTACACAAATTACATTGCAAATTGCAGCTCCGATATTTTTAGTTTTAGGATAAAAACACACAAATTTGTAGGACTTTTTCTTTACATTGTGAACCAATTTCAATGTCATCTGGGTCAAAACCAGAAAACCAGAGAAAACTAGATAAAATCCAAAATCTGCACAATCTTTGTTTTAGAATCCTTGTTTTTCTACATAATTTGTTGAAAATGTGTATGAAACTTCACCACTGTGTGTTTTTGTTCTTATTTTTAAATATCCGTTTGGGAAATTGTCCAATTTTCAATACTGATATGTATTTGTGTTAACGAGGAAATTTCTAGTCTACTCAAGATTCACGATTCACAATTCACAATTCACAAAGTACAAACTAACGAAGAATCCCATTCATAATTTGAAAGGTTTAAATGTTTTAAAGGTAGTTTATATCTTGTATAAATTGTAGATTGCAGTATGTGGTATGTGGTAAAAATGCACTAGATATTAGACACTAGATACACAGTGAATTATATATTATTATATAAGAGAATGTAGTTTGTAGTTTGTTTAGTAGTGAGATTTGGAGTTGGATTTTGGTGTGAGGGACAGAGTGCTGATACTGTCGTCGTCGTCGAATAACAGCTCCATGCCACCAATCAAGGGCAAGATGTAAAAATAAAACTGAAAACTGTTCCACAACATTATCCTTATTTCCTCACACACTCCCAAAGCGAGAGAGAGTACGTAGAACAGCAGACATTAGAATCTAGAATCTAGAATCTAGAATGCAAAATGTTCTTGTAGGAAAGTACCAAAGTACGAATATAGGAAACTGGGAATATTCTTAATGCCCGTTCGCCAAAATTGAGACGTGTAACATTAACACAAAGAAAACAGAGACAGAGACAAAAACAGACAGAGATCTGCACAACGAGCAACTAGAAACGAGCTGCAAACACTAACACATTTATATTTATATTTATATGTATAATATAATACACCGAAGAGGAGAGGAGCGGAGCGAAGAGCCACGAGTTGAAAGAGGAAAGAGATTTTTTGCCAATTCTCTATATTAATCCTGCTCTCCTTTTCCCGTTCCTTACACAACTTGTTCCGTATGTCATTACTGTACTGTTCTGTAGTTGTTGCAACTTTATTATCCTTTTTCTAGCTCTTGTT
Source organism: Sminthurinus aureus (assembly GCA_034698265.1). NCBI lineage: Eukaryota > Metazoa > Arthropoda > Collembola > Symphypleona > Katiannidae > Sminthurinus > Sminthurinus aureus. The sequence goes on along the minus strand of JAQGBH010001079.1, from coordinate 9,966 downwards.
GTGTTTTACGCCGTTTTTTGCCTTAACATGTGTATCTAACAGAAACACAAGACACAAGACACAAACACCACAGTCACTGGTTCACATTCGGGTTTTTTCCAGTTTTCTCACTATTTTAGTTTTTATCTTTTGCTTTATTTATGGTTTCGTCAAATCGCACTCCGCCGACTACCAGAACACATACAAGAAGGTGACGAATGAAAAGTGAAACAGAAACCCAAGCCGAAACAAGATATTTGATAGACACTGAATTATTGTTTTTTTTCTTTGTTACACAAAAACCATCATCAAAATTCACAAGTTTTTTACTGGTTGAGATGACAAAAGGGATGACAAAAGTCCGAATACAGTTTCCAATTTTACTAATTCACGTTTACCAAGACAAAACACTGAGGTTCGATGAATGATGGATGATTGAATAATTTCAATTAATTAATTGGGGTAATAATAATGAGGGTGTAAATTTAAACCGAGATTAAAACCTGGAAGGAAGTAATCGTATCGAAATTTTACTGGTGATGACGAATACAAAGACGAAGGAATTCGTACGGTGATAATAAAAGTGAACACGATGAAATAGAGAGATGCTCCTTTCTCGTCGCCCACACGTGCACTGCCTTCAATTCCACTCCACAACAGTCGAGACCAGAGCAGAGCAGAGCAGAGATACTTCCCCAGCAAAATCGAGCAAGTTTTCCCTGCGCTACACGCTGTGTGTACTGTGCAGTGTGTAGACTTTAGAGTGTAGAGTTTAGAGTGTAGATAGTAGATACAGTATAGTTTATAGTGTAGAACAGTGTACAGTAGCACGGCAAGTGAACGGCTTACAGTATAAAATACGTGCACACACAGCACACAATACACAAAACACACTTTACACATGCAACTTGATTGTGTTGTATAATGTATAATGCATAGTGTAAGGAGCAGGTCGTGAGTGTAAACTTGCATCGTATCTTAACTTCACTTATCGCGCGCCTGCCTACTGCATTCGCCCTTTCTCTTGCTCCCTTTCTTTCTTGCCTCTCCTCTACTCTATTTCCTATTCTACTCCTTTCTCAAAAACTTATCCTCTGACCCGGGATCTAAAACCCAAGTGAAACGATTTCAGGTCTCATGTCTGAAATGGTATACCGGCACACTCTACAGAACGCACCGTTCACGATACAAGTTACACGTTACAGGACATTTGGACACTTATTATTAATCCCAGGATAATTAATTACACATTTTTAACGGCACCTTGTTCCTCAATTAAAAGTGGAGAGAAATTAAAAGTTTGCAACGAGGAAACATAACCATTCTATTTATTCATTTTTGGTCTGGAATCCAGAGTCCAGAGTCCATAGTGAAGGATCTAGAATCTGGAAACTAGAGTCTAGAATCTAGAGTCTGGAATAACATTATCATTAACACGACGATGATGAGGATGGTGATGAAATGTTTACGAATGTATATGCTGTGATGTGATGTGATGCGTCTGTATGTTTTGTATTCTGTGTTTTATGTATACTGTATAATGTACCATTAGGTTGTGCGTTTTGCAGCTTGAATGTTGTGGATGTGGGATGTCGGATGTCGAAATTCCTCCATGGTGCAATTTTGTACAATGTGCAATGTAATGAAAAGTTAATGGTTCTTTTTCATTTTTACCTTGTATCACGTGCGATATTTTGTAACTTGTGCAGTTTGTGCGGTCTGTTCATTCATTCATTCATTCTTCATCAACCATTTCATATCATTCCTATCATGTACCATACAAAATGAAAAGGATTTTAAATAAATATATCGTCAGCTCATAAAATCCCCCGTTTCACAATTTCAACTTCCAGTTTACCAAGAAATAAACATGCAAAATCTTTCATTAATAAACTTTCCTCCCATTTCCCCTCAATAAGGAATAAGGAATAAGGAATAACAATCCAAAAGTAAAAAGTAAAGGTAATCAAATCAATGCCATTCAGTGTGATTCAACAGTGAACAGTATATAAACAGTGAACAGTGAGAAGAGTGAGTAAATAGAAATGGAAAGGGAAATATAATGATTCCGAATTCTGCATATTGACTAAGGAATTTTTACATAATTTGGTCTGAACACTCACTGAGCTCAGCTCTCGGTGCTCAGTGAGTCAAGTCAGTCATCAGGAGTTAAAAAAGGGACGCTTCTTCTGTTTGTACTCTGTTTGTATTATGTATATTGTATATGGATGGTAGATATCGCATGAATGAGTGTGAATTTAGATGAATATGAATGCACTTTTCTAACCAGCTACCATCTACAATCCACAGTCCACGCACATGAACATTTTATTTATACCTTTCCTTTGCGCAATGCAATGAGCAATGAGAAATGACTGCATGAAGAGAATGTTGAATGTAGAATGTAGAGAGTGGTGATAATGATTATATGAATACGGGATGATGATGATGGGATGCGAGTTGAGTTGATGAGTTGTGATGTGATGGGAGGAGGATTGTGCGTGAAAGAAAAGTGCGAGCTCAACTCTTTTCAACTTTCAACATGCACGTCATCATGTGCATTTTGTGCATGCATTCAAATAGAAATCCAAATGTGAGTAGAATGAGACTGAAATTCTTTTATTTACTACTACCATCTACTCACCATCTACCATTTATCTGTAGATTTACATATAGGAATATACGCGCACGGGGTTCATGTTGATGCGTCTATGTATGCAATGGAACGGTTGCAAGTTGGAAGTTTGGAAGTTGATTCAAGTTGAAGTTCTCCTGAAATGAAATTAGTCTGTCAGTGCGTTTTTTCCTCTTCTCTCTCTCTCTCTTTCCATGTCTCTTTGGATTTGGATTTGGACTTGGAATTTTCAATAGTATTCTATTCCATTGTGCAAGGAGCGGAACGGTTGACGCTTCTTTGCCGAGTATAGAGTTTGGAGTGTAGAGTGTAGAATTTAGAATTTAGAGGACGAGGACGGCCAGACGCATTTATTTACTTGGATATTTATTTATTTACATGTATCTTGTATCCACATCAACAGTACACATTCGACATGCATATATATAATCTGAACACTGTACAGTGTACAAAGAGACAAATATTTGTGAAAAATATGTAAATGTACAATGTACAATGTATATTCTACATTCTACATGTCCTGCGTGCATCATGCATCAGCTAATGTACATTGCGCATTGTTACATTTAATGTATACCAAATACCAAATACAAAATACAAAATACAAATAGAAAAGGACACGTGAAAATGCTCCTTGGTTAATCTTCCCTGCTGAACATGATACACGATAAAAATAAACAAGAGGAAAATAGATCAACTTTAAATGGCAAAAGACTATTGTGTCTTGTGTCTCTTTATGTACGCGGTGCATTTAATGCACCACGTTAATGTACACATGAAACACGAAGAATGGAATGGCTTGAATAATTTGAATTTGAATTTTCTATAGTTGTATATGTAGTTCTATAGCCATTGCGGCTCTCCTCACATCTTTGCGGTGAGGTTAATATTCATGTTGATGTGTGTGATGACACCAGCGTATTTCGGCATTCAACACCGTCACATACAAACACATTGAAACACAGAAAGACAGAAAGACACTTAAAAATCAGCATACAAAGACAAGAATGGAAAGAAGAAAAGGAAGAGGAATAACTTTGCAAACTTTTGGCAGATCAAGAACAGTGAACACCCGTAACTTGCCCTCGTTCCTCGTTTTCGCCTGCATTGTTATTATTGGCCACAACTCATCTACATTCTACATTCTATATTCTACATCTATTGTAAAGAAAATAGAGAGAAAAACATGCAAAACACACAAAAAAAGTACACATATCATGTACAATGCTCAAGTATCAAAACCAAAGTGTATCAGTGTATCACGTCCCTTGATTCAGCAGAATTTAAACAAACTTTTGCCTCAACTCAATCCAAAGTGAAATTGGGAAGTGAAAGAAGAAACAAGAAACAAGAAAAGAGGCTGATTCCTATTTAATTAATGACAGAGAAACAATATGCAAAAACGACACAGAATGAATGAAGGAAGGAATGAATAAAGTAAAATAAGAGAGGCTGAATTACACTTTACACACATGCACGCAGTATTCAGACGTGTGTAGAAAAGACATGAAATGACTGCAAAATTCATTGCCAAGCTAATTATCACGATCTTGAACATGAGACATCAAAATAGCAAACAACCAAATACCAAACCGAACCAAAATAGAGCAAATTCATAAAATTTCCACCTGCTCCTTTCTTTACAGATACAAGATAAAAATACTTGCCAAAGTCATTACATATCGAATATCGCAAATCGAGTAAGGAAACCAAGTAAATAAATAAATGAGTAAACATGAAATTATAAAAAACACAGGCGATTATAAGTAGAATCAGGTACCAAATAAAAATGAAGTTTGGACTTTGTAATTCTGCTGGCGAAACGGAGACATGAAAACTTTTATGTTTTGTATTTTAACGACACTCCACCAAACAATACATAATACATAATGGATCTGTAATATATTTTGAATTCTCTTGTCTTTTCAATGTTGATGTGTGATTTTGATGGTGATTGTTGACAGGGAAGGTAAACTGTAACTTGAGCTTATGGTTGTTGGTTTAGTTTGGTTTGGTTTGCAGAGCAAAACGTTATTCGATGATGATGACTTAGAAGGCTGATGCCATGTCGTGCAGTAAAGAGTAAGGAGTAAGTGATGATATGATTACATTACAAAAGGTACATATACTCACAAAACACAAGACACAAGACACATCCTTTCCTCTCTTGCTTTATCGTACACTATATAGAATACAGAATGTAGAATATCGTATGACTTTGACTTTGACTTTTCCTGCCTCGCATGTCTGCATCAAATACCGAACCAAATACACAATTTTGTTTACTTACTTAAGGTTTTTTCTACTCTCTCAACGTTTGCTTTTCTCTTCTCTTCTCTTCTCTGTCCTGTTCAAGTTGGACTAGAATCTAGAATATAGAATCTAGAATCTAAAATACTAGACTTGCATACACAATGCAGAAAACACTAGGTATTTCTTATTTTACCAAAAACGAAAACGGAAAAAATAAAACGAAAGGGAAGAGACGTAAAAGCTTCCTTTCTTCTGTCTCTTTCGATTCGATGCAATTCCACTCAGTTCAATTCAATATCAATGGGCATTTTTATTTTTATATAATGAACGGTTATGAACTCCTGCATTTACAATGTACAATACACATATATTTACGTGTTGACGTTTTTTCCCTACATTTTGTACTTTGTTGTGTTGCGTGTATCGTGTGTGAGACGACACAATAGTAGTAGATTATACATTACCCTCTTTTCATTTCAAATTATTTGCCGCCAAAGATGTTTCTGAATTATTTTAAAACAATTTTGTTCATACCAAAGAAAATATGACACTAAATATATTATAAAAATCTTCAAAATTACTGTATTCTACTGTAGTAATACTGCTGTATTTTATACTGTAGACTGTAAAACTGCACACTATGCTGTATTTTAGCATATAGAGCGAAGCACCCTCACAACCAAGAGCGTAGCTCTTGGTTGGGAGCGTGCGAAGCTCTTGCCTGCATCTTTTCATAATTTAATTACTACTCTGTACATTTTTGTTTCCTATTCAATAATATAATATTGCATTTTTACTTAAATGTGCAGAGAATTCAAGATATTTATGCTTTCGTGTACTGTGTACTGTATACACTATACAATGTACTGTAGTCTGAACAACTGAACACTGTGCTGTACCATATGTACACAGTGTACATTTACACGGTCATGCACAATGCACATTAGCAGAGAAGGAGAGACAGTGCGAGCGAGAGAGTTTCCTGTGGTGTGTAAGATTCTTTACACATTACACACTTGTTTTTTACCTTTGCTCGTTTGCCTGTTTGTCACCTAATGTGACATGGTTCTGTGCACATACACAAATGCATTTACATTTTAATTAACGGTATGATATGTTTACAAGAACTATAAAACAAATAATCATACGCATTAATTGCTAAAATTGAAATAAACTGCAGTAAAAACCTACACAACAAGCAGAAATCCAAGGTATACATATGGAAATCAAGGTGTACACTGTATTTTATATTGACTAAGGACATCCGCAGCGCAATTAGACTATCATGTACGCAATTTAAACCTCGTTTTTAATGGGCGATTAATTTTTAAGGATTTTATTGCATGTTTAAAATATTATATGCAATTAAGAAACATCATCAATAATCGCAATTAAAATTTCAAACATGATACAATTCAATCAGTACCAAGTAATGAGGCTATAATAAAGCGTCAATCATGTTAAATTTATAACTTCCTTTGTAAAAGGTCGTTAGAAGCCATCACAATTCTATTAATAGAATTAATTAACTTATGTTAGTCAGTATGTAAATGTCGACATTAATTTTAAAGCGTAATTGTATCCGGTCGGAGTTTCATATAAATACTCCACTTCTTGAGACAGTCTTCAGTCTCCGGACTGCTCTCTCTTACGCACAACCACCTGCCAACATGGAAACTATGGACATAGACGCTGACTTCAGACTCAAGTGCCCTTTTTCAATGCTGATTTCTGGACCATCTGGAAGCGGAAAAACAACACTTGTGACTAAAATAATACAGCAGAGACAACAGGTTTGTGACACTACAATTTCTAAAGTCATTTACATATATAAAGAAAGCCAAACTATATTGACTGAGCTTGCAAAACGAGACAAGGGAGTGATTTTGGTTCAAAGTTTAGAAGAAGCAGAGCAACTTATTGAACCAGACTGCATGCTTGTGATTGACGATTTTCTAATAGACACTTTAAGTAATAAAGACTTTAACAGACAAGTGACTGAATATTTTCTCGTTGGGAGTCATCATCGTAAAATTAATTTAATATTTCTTAGTCAAGCACTATTTAATAAAAACTTACGACTAATATCCTTAAACGCTTCATATGTTGTCCTACTGAAAACTCCCAGAGACAAGACTTTACTTACAATTTTCGGTAGACAGTTTTGTCCAGGAGCAAGTCAATATCTATTAGATGCGTACAATAGAGCAACGCAAAAGGTTGGTGGAATGCTCGTTTTTGACTTCAAATTTGATACTCCAGAGCATCTGAGAGTTAGAAATTCAGTATTTATTAACGACGAACTTGAAATTTATGTTCAGAAGGATGCAAAGACTCGAAGCGCATAGTAATTTTTTAAACTCTCTCACTGAAGCTAAATTATCGGAAGCAAAACGCCTAATTAATTCTGCTACTGACGAACAAATAAAAATTCTCATAGAAATAATAATTAATTATAAAAACGTTGCTGAGGAATACAATTTAAAAAAATATTCTAAAGATTTAAAAATCTTGGCAAAAGTCAAGTGGAATTTGAAAACAGCTAAAAGTAAATTATTGATTCACCTTCGTCGACTCATTCCTTTGATTGCTTCCACTATATTGTGCCTCATAGAGAAAGAACTCTGTGAAATTTTTTGAATGGAAATTTACAAAGTTGTTCCAATAAGTGTATACAATAAAATACAACAAAAAAATCCCAAGAATATCGAAAATTCGACTCCACAAACCTCAATATCTGAATTATTATCAAAAAAGACTAAAAACACTACTACGCCTCGTTCAAATTTAGTCTGTAGAACTAAGAGGGACTTGAAAATTATTTGGAAAACGTTTGACGAAGTTTACAAGTCTTGAATATGGCTGAGAACATGTCTGACGGATTTTATGTAACCTTAGACAGTGAAAACACTAAAGGTTACGGTTCAAACAACACACCGCATGACTTTATTAATGAATTATATGGCGATCTAACATTTCCAGAAAATAAATATGAGGTTGCCGTAGCTGACATAGAATTTACAGTCAAGTATCCTGGAGTATTTGGCTCTAAAAAGTCAGATGGAAAAGTTACGTTTGTATCAGAACCTGCTATTGGAAAATTTTTTGAATTGATCAAGTCAACAGATAAACTATCTGAATTTCTCTCATATGCGAACGGTGTGTTGAAGGGTTCAGACCCGACTACCAAAGAGGCTATGCTCGGCATTGACTTTCAAAGACAACGAGCAACTTTAGTCAACTTAGTTCACACAAAATCTTCCATTTCCATACCCCAAAGTCTAGCTGATATTTTCGGATTTGACAGAACTGAATTTGATTCAGAGACAACAGAAGGAACTCGGCCTCCATCAAATGATATTTTCAAGATGTTGCCGAATGAAACAAAATTTAAGGTTTGTGTAAATACATTACCTAAAGAGTACAAATTTAATTTTCTGTCCGACAGAGACTTGTCAGCAAGTCCTTTGACAAACGTCAGTGATTTGGTTAGGGTTTTGAATTACGAGTTTACAAACTCAAAAATTAGCGGTGAAAAAATCGAGCTAAACAAGTTGGTTGAATTTAAAATGAATGGCAATAAATTAGTAATTGAACCTGTCCCTACAGGTTACTATGGTTATACTTTGAAATTTTCTGAAACCTTTAATTACTATTTGGGATTACCGAAAGAATATATATTTACTAAACAAAAATACATATTTAAAACCTTTGGACTTCATCTGTCTAATAATCGCCTAAACGTTCACTTAGATGGTGCAGGTGACTGGTATTTAGGCTCTAGTGTAGCACCAATGCTGCTATCATTTTCTCCTGCAGCAACAGTAGACACAATACAGCAAACACAATTCACAACAAGGTATTATGTCTCTCTGAAGCAAACTTGCTTTTCATACTTCAGAATATATATACTTGATGACAAAAGGCAACCAGCTTCATTCATGGACAAGAACTCAAAGGTTACACTACACTTTCGCCGAAAAATATCATGAGAAAAATTGCATGCACTGAAAACGGTTGTACTTTAGAGAAACCCAGCATGAAATCAAAAATTATCCCGTTTAAAGAGTCGGCTGAAAAAAGCTCGACTAAAACAAAGAAAAGACGAAATACTAAAAAACTGCCTACAAAAATAAAAAAAGGTCAAAAGTCAAAAGGAAGTATCAAAAAGACTACAAAAAAGAGTACCAAGTCTTCTAGAAGCTCAAAGCCGAAGAAATAAAACAGGTAGAAGAGATTCAATTAGTTTTAGTCGTTATTTGTATTTCACACAAGCTGGTTGTCGAAAACCTTACTATGTCGCGTAAAACTAAGTTAAATAAAATTCCAGGGTCAAAAGACGCCTATCGTTCGGAACTAGAGTACTTCAATTTGCCTGAGACTGATATCAGTGTAACATCCTGTTGCTACGAAAAAATCTATCCATCTACAAATATCAATGAAGCAAATGGGTGTCTAGAATTCAACTATGTTGGAAACAAAAATCAGTACATTGATTTAAAAGAAAGTCTTTTATACGTTAGAGGAAAAGTGGTCAAAGACGATGGCACTGCTGTGTCTGCTGGAACTAATTTGAGCACTGTAAATTTGTTACTTGCTAGCTTATTTATGAACGCCAAGCTCTTTTTAAACGGTGTTCTTGCAGGAGATGCAATGAATACTTACTCCTACTTAAGCTTTTTACGAGCGTTGCTCGGATACAGTGAGGGGTCTAAATCAACGACTTTGAGTTCTCAATTATTTTTCAAAGATTCTGCTCCTTCACAAGCTGCAGACACAAATACAGGGTATAAGCAAAGGAAGGATTTGATAGCAGAAAGCTCTACATTTGAATTGGCTGGACCTTTGTACTTGGATGTTTGTCAAATGGATCGTTATGTTCCTGACGGTGTTGATATTCGGATTCAGCTAACAAAAAATTACCCTAAATTTTATCTTTGGGCTCATGTGGATACTACCAACTACAAGTTTGAATATGAGGAAGTATGCTACATATTGAAAAAAGTTTCAGTACATCCTTTACTTTTAAAGAGAAATGAAGAAGAGCTTAAAAAAGGTGAGACTATGAAATTTCCTCTCAACAAAACAGAAGTTCGCAC